>CM076574.1:851386658-851643112 GCA_034641835.2 Pinus albicaulis | reverse complement strand
AGGCATCAACAGAGGGTTAGGGCTATTTGGGTCACTCCAAGAGGCTACTTCACTTCGCTAGAACAGTACACACCTTCTCAGAGATAGGTCGCGTACAATTAAGAAAAAATCACAGAGAGAAGGCCACCTATAATACAAGGATAAGGTCGCAAATAATACATAAAAAATACAAGGAGAAGGTCACATATACTCTCAAATAAAAAGCACCCGTATTCATAGAGAAAATGCCATATATATTCATAGAGAAAGGCTTCATATAAGCATAGAGATAGGTTGCAGATATCCATAGAAAGGTTGCATATATTACAGAGAGAAGGCCGCATATATCCATAAATATAGGCCATAGACTTGGGATCAGATTTCCACAGAGTTACAGTAAATGAACAATATCTTCTAAATCAGTATATTACTTTATCAATATTTGCAACAGTAAGCTCTGTTGCAGTCATCCCTTTAAGATTTACAGAATGGGGAATCATCATTTAGAAGCATATTTGACTTCTTGACATGGGTTTTACAATCTTATGCTCAATTCATTCCCAGGCATTTGATGGCTGGTCGGCAGCTATCTGAGGGCCTGATACAAATCACTAAACACTAGCCATCTTGATGCGTAAGCTATTAGGAGAGAATGAGAGCTCTATTCTTCTTTTACCATTGTTTGCTTAGCACATTAGAGGAAGATATATTTTTGATGAGGAACTAAAGGCACACTATGATATAAATAGAATTACTTTCTCAAGCAAGATCTCAAGAACGTGTGAAGTAACATCTTGTATTCAGACAATTAGAAAAAATAATTGCTGACAGACTAGAGGCAAGAAACTTTGAGGGAAAACTCCCACTTGCAACTTGGTGATATCACGGAGGTAGCAAAGAATGGTAGATAAATTCCAGATTGGGAAAGAGGATGCATAACTTTCTAGGCCTCGTGACCAAACATATCTTCTGCACCTGGAAATGTTGGAAATGATAGTGATTCGTTTCCTTTAATGATGTGACTATTTAAGCCGGACTGCTCACTGGAAGAAGTGATTCGGTTGAATCCATTGATTCGCTAATGAGTATCGTAAAACCAACAGCACCATCAAAAACATAAATCCTAGAACCAACAACATCATAGTACAAACAAAAAACATCCATTTCCAATGGATCCTTACCCAAAAAAATTTTTATGAATCAACAATATATTAAAACAAACAGAGAAAATACAAAGCGAGGAAATAAAAAAATATAAAATCCAACTAACCTGTGACTCTGGGTATGCAAACTTCAATTGTGAATTTGCTGGAAAAAATTCCTAGCCCTAAAAAATTAATCATGTTATCAATTTTTCTCAAATATATGAAAACCCTCAAAACCCTCCCGCCAACCGCAAAAATCCTACTACCAACAACAAATATTTGGCGCCAACTAACCAGCACATCCAGTTTTTATCTAAATTTTAGAACCAGCTATAACAATTCGGGGCCAAAAACCCAGAACCTCATCTTCCTGAACCAGTCCGGGTAAGAACAACCAGTTTTTCTGTGTTCTTGGGCTTTCATACCAATGACAAGTTTGAGTTTCATATACATTTTTAATGAAATCAACCATGCCCTCTCCCCGACTTCCACTTCTGACAGACTTTGAATGTGGCATGCCCTCAAAACCTCATCTTTTCCCGACTTTGACTTTTAACAGACTTCGAATGTGACATGCCCTCAAAACCTCGTTTTCCTGAACCAGTCCTGGTAAGAACAACAAGTTTTTCCTCTATTCTTGGGCTTTCATACCAGAGACAAGTTCAACTTTCATATATATTTTTAATGAAATCAACCCATGCCCGTGTTACACTTCGACTTTTGATATCTGCGGGATGCCCATGTTACACTTTTACTTTTGATATCTGCGGGACTTCGACTTTTCCAATGTGGCATGCAATCAAATGTTTCACAAATATTTAAACAATTTTTTTTAAATAATTAAAATATTAATATTAATATTAATATTTATTATTTTAATTATTAATTAAATATAAAATCACAATATATTTAAAATTTAATTTTATATAATATAATTAAAATAAATAAAATATAAAGATTGATAATTAATATTTTAATAAATTTAATAAAATATAAATATTGATATTTATTATTTTAATAAATTAATTAGGGTTCATATCAAATGTTAAATTGGTATCGCACAATATATGTATATTAAACATATTATAAATAAATTCTATATGTGTGTGAGTATTCATAGCTTGAGTAGGTTTAATGGTTAAGAGCATGTGTTTCCTCCTAAGAGGTCATAGGTTCAAAACTAGAGGGGGTAGAGTATGTATGTCTTCGTAGACTTAGTAGTCAAATCGCTACGCAGAGGTGGGTCCCTTATCCCACAAATAAGGGGGTCTCATACACCAATGTGGTGTTTGGATTGGTCAACATGACCTTAAAATTAGATTATTATTATTATTATAACAAAGGTTCATACACTCTCCAATGGGAGTGAGGTTTGAGCAACACGTGGAAGGCATTTCGCATGAGTAAATACAAGTGGAGCGAGGATGAGGGGGTGTCACACCCTCGAGTTAGTGTCGCGACGACCGAGTGGTGGGGGGTGTGATGGGCACCCAACTCGGGTATGTGCAATGGGAGTGCCATATTGGCGAACGCCCACCTTGGGTGCGTCGTGTAGCGATAGGAAAATTCATGCTTTTTGGTAGACACGACGAGTGGAAACGTCAAATGGGTGTGTGCCCCATAGCGAGCAGACGAGTCAAATGCCTCAGGCGAAGTCGTTTTGGTGAGCACGTTCGGTGTTATGGGAACGTTGTGTAGTGATTGGGCGAGCTGGACGGGACAGGGCGCAAGCGACCGATCAGTCGTCGGGGCGGATCAAGAACCCATGGTGGCAAAGGGAATCATGGGTATGATCACTCTGAGGTAAATGAGGGGCATGGTATCCAGCATTAATGTTTCTTGGAGAACTGTCATCCAGTACTTATCAAAAACCTAATGGAAAGAGTATTGGACATAGCTGAGAGAATTTTAACACTGCAGATGGATTCAAAGAATCTTGTAGTGAAATGTAACACTTCGAAATCAAAATTGCAATTTTTCATTTATGGCATGACACAATTAAAAATTATTGACATAAATGACTAATTCATATACTTGTTGTACTGGTCATATTTTTATTCTTAGACTATAATAGTCATTTACATTAATCATTATTAATTTTGTCACTTATTATCCAATCATATATTTTAATCCTAGGCTAAATTAGTCATTTAAGTTAGTCGCTTTTAGTTTAATCACTTATTATCTGGTCATATACTTTAAAATTGAACTAAATTAGTCATTTAAGTTAGTCGTTTTTAGTTTAGTCAGTTATTATCTAGTCGTATATTTTATTCCTAGACTAAATTAGTCATTTAAGTTAGTCATTTTTAGTTCAGTTACTTAAAATTGCTCAAATTTAGTAGTAATTCACTTGAAATAATAGCGGTGACTAACTTTTTTAGTCACCTGGTCATTAATTTCATCATTTTTTACTAGTGTTAGTATAAACAACTTGCAAAATCATAATCTTGAAAAGAATAAGGAGATTTTACAAGAACTAATGGACAATTTGTACGACATATTAATAGAACAAATCCCTTATAGAAGGCCTACTATTTGGAAAATAAAAAAAACATATACCATAGTTAGTAAAAATAGAGAAAACAACAATGTTATTGAGGGAAACTACTATGACCAAGGTAGAAGAAGTATTTATGGAAATACCAAGGATAAAATGCACTAATATTTCTCAATATTGCTCTAAAATAATAGGAATATATGTTTGGAGATTACTAAAGGAGTCTAGGTATTCCTCTTCCACCCACTCAGTCATAAATGTTATTTTTATTTCTCTAATCCCTAAAAGATCACTGTCTAAATCTCCTTCAAAAAATTTCTCCATAGTATCTTTCTAATGTCATTTATAAATCCATTTTTAAATTCATTTCTAATAGCCTCATGCCTCTCCTACCCTCTCTCATATCTCCTGAGCAGATTATTTATTTTAAATGCATGTGAATTTTTGAGAGTATTCTCATAGCTCATGAGTATATAATCTCACTTAAATCTTCCAAATCCTCTATAATTTTTATTAAAATAGATATGTCCAAAGCCTTTGATGGACTTATCTAGTAATTTGTTTTTCACATGCTCAAGGATTTTGGATTTTAAGATTCCTAGATACATTGGGTTATTGTTATTTTGACTAAAGCCTTATTTTCTATCCTTGTTAATAGATCCCTGATAATGATTTTCTCTACTCAAAATGAATTATATAAGTAGATCCACTTTCTCCTCATGGGATTATTGGGTCAATCCATTAATTATGTGTTCATGATGGAAACCTAAAAGGTCTCCCTTCAGGTATCTCTAAATCTCCTTCAACCCATTAACAATTCATAGGTGACACTCATCTAATGTGTTTCCTACTCTTCATGAATTTGTTTCCTTCAAGACCATACTAATAACCTATTTGATGCTTCTAAAATATATATTAGCCTTGCTAAATATGAAATTTTATTTTTCAATATTCATTCCACCATCTGTATTCACATCTCTAGAATCCTAGGAATTCAAAGGAGTTCCCTCCCATCCAAACACATTGAACCCCCTCTAGTGGAGAACCATCTTAGGTAGAATTTTTGGAAACAATTGTTGAATAAAATCAAGATAAAGCTCTCCATTTTTTATATTTAGGTCTCTTGACCTTATAGGAAGACTCATTCTCCTTAAATCTATTTTTCAAAGCCCCCCTTTGTATATTCTCTTAGCATTGACTATCCCCAAAGGTATCCTTCATAAAATAAGGAATTGTTAAAGATTATTTCTGTGAGGAGGAGCTAAACTTGAAACAAAATGGACTCCCGTTTCTTGGGAAAACTTATGAAAACCCAAATCCATAGGTGGCCTAGGTTTGAGGGGCCCTAAGATTTTCAGCGAGGCCTTCGGAGCCAAAACCTGATGGAGATGGTTAAGGAATGAAACAACCTTATGGATTCTATTATGGAAATAAAAATATGAAGCAAACATAGAGGAAACTCAAATCATAAGAATGGATGGAGATATCAAAGGATCGCACCTATGGAATGTCTCTTGGAGAAACAAACAACTTATTCAAAATCATAGTTTCATGAACTCAAAGAAAGAAACTTAGTAATATTTTCGGGATACTCATAGCAACAATGGCCCAAATTAATTTCATACAGAAAAATTATAGTAGCTTAATATTGGATTCACTCCAAGAATCATAAACGATGGCAACGATTAGAAAACTGCTCTTAATGGCCTATGAAAATTGATCAAGATACTTAAGATGCAATAACAAAGCAGATGGAAAAAAGGAAAATCAAGACCCAATCAGGCCAAGATATTTTATGATGGCTTCACAATCTTTCAGGATAATTTAATCTTAAGGAATCCTACAAAACCGTTTTGAGATCCATGGGACAAGACACCCAAAGCATGTGAATGAAAATTTGGAACTTGAAATTGTCACCCAAATTTTCTCTTTTTTCATGGCTTATCATGTTAAGGAAATCATTAATGTGGTAAAAACTTCAAAAAGAGGTTATCAAGGGCCCTACATGTGTCAACTCTGATTAGCCAACACATAAACTCCTAAGCATATATTATACACATGTGAGCATCCCTCTAATTTATCAAACTAAATGGTTGTCATATTTCATCAATCAAATCAAAACAAAAGCTAGTTTGCAATTTCAAAAGAATGGAGGTCAATTTAATATTCTAACCTAATTGTAAACAGAGTATGATAGCTAGATATATAATGAGTTAAAATTGGAAAGAAGGAAATCGATGAATCTTCAAAAGTAAATATCCCCTAGATTCCATCTAGCATTCTATCATCAATAAATTTAGATAAATGTTTCTTCTAACTCCCTAGACCAAAATCAAGATTGGGAATGTAATCATTAATAAAATAATATCCTTCATAGTCTTAGCTTACAACAAAATTACTCAGTGGCCCTGGTATCTATGTCCAATTTCTATTTCATAAAGTCCCAACCATCAGTCCCATCCCCCAAGTTTCTTTTCAAAGCTTAACTTTGATAGTGCCTCAAAGGGAAACTTGGGACCAACTAGCTCGGGAGGATCCTTCATAACTTGTCAAAGAAAAATAATTCACATCTATGCAAGATACAAAGTGATTAAAAGTAATAATGCTATAGAAATATTTGAATTTCAATAAGGCTTAATCATTGCATGAAGGAACAAATTTCATAAGCTAATAATAAAATTTGACAAGTTCAAAACCATAGTCTAGATGATTAGAAATTTGAAGCATGGCTTGTGCCCTTCCAAGGTCTCAATCAATTTGAGACTCAAATATAAGTTAGGGAAAGTGACAAATATTTTAGAATGAATTGCAACTCTTATTCTATCTCACATTAAAAAAAAATGGAAACATGCTTTTAGGAAACATAGAAAATTAAGAACTTAGCTTTAAGACTGTAACCTTGGATAGGGATTAGATTTAAAATTTTATGTATTCTCTAAGATCTGAATGTAAGGAAATAACTAATAAGAATTATTCCCCCCACGTTGATATGAAAGCCAAGTTAGTAAATTATGGGGGACATATACCACATAGATGGATGATCACGGGAATATGTAGTGCATCCAAATGGCTAAGCATGAGGCATAGGTGTGTGAGATATGTTTCATTATTCGTATAGCCATGACAGTAACACTGGAAGGATAACTAGCCATGAAGATTTCCTTCAATCCTATCCCTCACATAATTGTGATGGATTTGATGCAAAATTAGAGGAATCATGATCAAGAATGGTGGATGAAGCAGGGGATTTGGGAGAATAGTTTAAATTGGTATATCATCTTGTGGAAGTTGCGACATGGAAGGCTATCTGTGATTTATATAGATTTTTGTGGTATACTAAAGAATTTATCTTTATATTGTTTATGATACCATATTTGGAATTTCTATTTATTCTGGTATTGGAGATTGCCATGCATTAGATTTATAGAAGTTTTGAAGTCAAAATGGGCCTTAAAGAAAATGTACAACAAAAACTTACTTTATAAGAACCAATAAGATTCAATATGATGATGTCAACCATGGGGGATGATTCACCACTTTTGGAGTAAAAAGGGTTTAAAAACTACATTTTCAACTTATTTCCCTATGATTTTACTCAAATTTTGAGCAGGAGCACTAGTTGGATGTAGAATTTAATTTTTCATCGAAGGAGTACCCATGTTGCATACTTTAGATGGACCCTACTACACAAAAAATGTGAAATAATCATGTTTTTTCATGTATTTCACATTTTTTGTGTAGTATGGTCCATTGAAAGTATGGAACATAAGAAATCCTTAGATGAAAAATTAAATTATGCATCCAACAAGCACTCCCACTCAAAATTTGAGTCAAATCATAGAGAGATAAGTTAAAAATACGAATTGAAAAAGTAATTTTTTTTTTCCTCCAAATCTTGATGAGGTAATCTAATATTATTTCACTATTTCCAATATTATTTTATGATATTACTTAGGAGACCCATTTGAGAGCCCAAATTTTCTCTAATGGGTGATCATTACAAAGTGTTATCTTCGTAAGTAATGTCCCTATTATTGGGCTTAATTTATATTTGTTGTTTAAAAGTGGATATTTGTGGATTACATGACTAGTTACAGGCCCAGACTTCAAGAGACCCAACACTATGGTTTCATGATAATTCTAGTATCATTTGATTTTTATTTTTCAAGTTTATCAATTTTGGTTTCAGTTCTTGGACTCAATTTTCTAGTTTGATGGCTCTCGTGCTAGTCACTTAATACCTTAATATTTTATGTTTTGGTCCTCCTATTATTCTTCCTTTTCTCGCACTCCTTTTGAATTTTTTTTCTTCCCCCTCCTCTTTCAAGTTTTTAAGTCTAAGAATATGTAAATGTACTTTAATTCAAGGAAGCTAGCTTAGATTCTCCCTCTGGTTTTGGGGTTTTTCCTTCAAGGTGTAGCTTTTTCCATTTTTCTCATGTACTGCTCCCTTAACCATCCTTTCGATTATTCTTTTATTCTCTAGTTTAGTCATTTCTTCCCTCTCCACTCCTTCTACAACTCAATGTAGAATATTTACAGGATGCAAAGAAGGAAGAAGGGGAATAACTTCCTTCATTGTGAGCTTTGATTCCCATATTTCGTCAACCTCACAACCTCAAGCTCAAGTTGTGGTTCACTGAGCTATGGATCGTTATATAGAAGTGATTATTGAAGTGGTTCGACAAACGATCACAGAGGTACGAGAGGAAATTTGTTATGATTGAAGATTTGTCCTGGAGCACCATGTGGACAAAGAAACAAGGCAATGGATCCCAAAAATTAGTACTTAAACTAGGTCTTTCTAGACTAACCAAATGTAGGATGTCAACCTTTGTTGGCATGTCAAAACTCTTATGTGAAGTGTTCTTATTGATTGGTCATACGCTCAACAAGATATTTTGTTGTGCATGGAAGAAATGACAAGAAACATTGATAAGCTAGATAGAAAAAAATTATTTCTTATCCAAGAAGTAGACCAAAATTTCTCTTACTCCATCTAAAGAAGAAAGTGACGCTCCCCCTCTGATCTAAGTGGAGTCACCCTCATGTTGACACAATTACGTGAACCAAATACTTTGTAACAATTATGTGTAATGACAATGTTTAGATTTTAGTTATTAATATTTGGAAATGTACTTTGGTTAGTTATCTTTAAGGTTTAAGTGACAGATTGATTTCTTTTGTGCTATATATTGTAAAAAAATTGAATATTGAACTTCTACTACTATTGGTGTTTCCAAGCATATGAGTAGTCGATGAAAAACAATTATGTACTTCCTTATTTGGAATCTAATATAAAATGCCTAATCATACAATCCCATAAAGACATTGAAGATGGTTGTAAAGGTTTCCTTAGGTTTTTATTATGGTCTACCAAATGTTCAAAGTTATAATCACTAGTTACTAAAATAACCATTTCTTAATCGTTGAAAAAAACCATTTCCTTCAAAATTATATTGATACAAATATATCTTAAGAATATGTGAATAGTAAATGACATAAAATATTGTAAATTACGTAAATAATTTCATTTTGTCAATAAAATTTATATAATTTCAAAGTCTATTAAATATTTTAACCTTCATTTTTTTACATGTCATACATTAATAGCCCAATATTTTTCTAAAATAAAAAAGAAATTGTTGTAACTTTTCCTTTCAATTACACAATTAGACAAAATCAACTAAATATTTGGAATCAGCTCTTCCTATCTTTAAATAAGATAAATTATAGAATATACTCCCTCCATCTCTTATATGCACTCTTACTTTTCAATCACATCACATACTCTTATAGAAATGCACTCTCTTACTTTTCAATCATATCACATGCTCACACAAGCATTTGGTATATTTCTTAAAAATATATATTTTTTTAACTAATTAAGAATGTTTATTATATTATAAAATAAAATTATTTTAAAATAAAATAAAATGAATTTCAATATTTTTCTAATGGTTATATATTTAATTATACTTTTAAAATATCTTTCCCTTTACATGTGATCGGCATTATGTTTTATATATAAAATAATGATATAAAAAATAGGAAAAGTCATACAAGGTGGAACTAAATTTCTAATTTCACTAATAATAATCCCCTTTCCATTATGACAAAGTGGATCTCTAAGCAGACCTCTTAGTAGAGTGGGAGAATATTGCTATAAGAATTGATAAAATAGATATTATATTGAGTAGTTTTTAAGTGGATTTTTTGAATTTTAAGTTAGTTTGAAAAAGTTTGTGATTAAATTTTGATTTATGTTGTTTAAGTTGATTTTTTGTGATTAAATATATAAATTTAGCACTTTTAAAAGTTATTAAAAATATTTTAATTGTAAAAAATTCACTTATAAAACTTCTAATTTAAATGTATTCTAATCTAAATGTATTCTAATCACATGCTAGACCAATTAAATTAAAAAATAAACCAAAAAACTTTTATAAAAATAATAGTTAAAAGACTACTCTTACTCTTACTATACAAAGCCAACCCTCATCCGTGGGTCAACCCTCATCGATTACGTTAATTAACTTATCGAGGCTGGGGCTGTGGTAGGGCAGACATCAGGGCTTGAAGTTAGCAGGAACCAAAATAAATGCAATTTCGATAGTATAAATTTCCTATGTTTTAGAATTATCTACGGACTTGAGGTTAGCAGGAACCAAAAGAAAAACAATTTCCTTAGTATAAATTTCCTATGCTTTAGGATTTTTATAATAATGGTTGGTTAATTTTGTTCGAATTTTATGAGCATATATTTCTAATAAAAATATTAATAAGAAGGAGAATACTATATTAGTAACAGAAGCTTATAATATATCTAAACGTGATTGAATTTCAAATCTCAGAATATCAGCAAAGTTAAGTAACAATTATTTCCTAAACAACATCTTGACTTCATTTTTATCAATCGGATTTCCTAAAAATTCCAAAATTTGCACCGAATGACCATAACAACAATTATGAACTTTACAATAAGTGACCAGAAATGACAATCTGTAGGGAAATTGTTGAAAATGATTTGCCGCGACCATATAAATTTGTTAGGAAAATGGTGGAAAATAATTAAAGAGTTAATATGAAACTGTAATGAAAAAGAAACAGCATAGCAAACTTTTTTGTATTCATTAAATCCACCAGAGAATGCTCAGAAGTATGAGGCATCATACTGTTCGTCGGCAAATGCGTGCGCATGTAATGCTAAAACGAAGGAAACAAGACCTGTGAAGAACACTTGCTGGAAGGCAACAGAGGGCATATGAAATAAAATTAGAAGCAGATGAATCCACACACAAATAAATTGGAAACTCAAGAGTTCAACAAAATAGGTATAGTGGTGGAAATATTTTTGGAAACTCAAGAGTACAACAAAATCTTGTTTTTTCATGTGGTTTCTAATGAAGATTAAAGTCCTTATTTGAGATAATATGAGGAAGATGCATCTTGAGGAGTCCAGGTGGTGTATCTTGTGTAACAATGATGAAGAATATGTGATGCATTTATTTTTAAATTGTTTGTTTTTAATGATGTATGAAATGATGTGTGCATTGAGTTAGGCTTGAGAAGACATTAACAAGGGGATTCTTTTTAGTTGTTTGGTGAGTTTGGGCTCAATATAGACTATAAAAAAATATGGTTTGGATAGCAAGGAATAATGTTATCTTTCAAGAAAAAAAACTACAATTCCGGATAGAATAGCAGCTAATGTGATAGTTATTTTCTTTATTTTACTACAATCAACAAAACCTCAAGGCCTTCCAATTTCAAGGGAAGAATCCATTGATTTCTATCAGCCCTCATATTTCTTTGATGGGGCATGTCAGAGCCCTAGTAGTACTTGTGGGGGCAGGGTTGTACTCTATGTATCACATAACCATTTTTTTACACTATCTGAACTATGCAACATTGATGGCTTTGAAGCTTCTAATGCTTTTCTCCATTGAATAGGGATGCATATCTATACAACTTTTAGGGGACTATGAATATTCTCAATTGATTCAATGGAGCACAAAGATGCTTAAATTTACATTTGATGGTGCTAGTAGAAGAAATTCTTTGAATCAAGCTTTCTTATAATGTATGCTCATATTGTTATGTACACATCAACATAAAAATGCAGACAGACTCGTTGTCTAAAAGGGGTCTTTGGATATATTATGGTCAATGGATCATAAAAGAAAACTAACAAGAATCCAATATAAGTTCTATCGCAAGCCTTCATTGAAGGGTTCCTCCACCAAATCACATTAGGTAGACATAATGTATTTTTTGATGCAAATTTTTTTTATATATATAACTAGGTATCAAAACTTATTCTGAGAACCAATTTTGATCCATCCAAAAAAAGAGTGACATATTCCATATTTTTGAATTTTGTAAATGTTGAAGATAGTAAAACACTGTTTCATTTCCTATATATAAAAACAAGCATCTATTCATATATGCAGATTTTGAATTTGGTCTATTAAATCCTATATCAACTCACTAAAATAATCTACAAAATGTAATTTATATCAGTATGAATAAAAAAAACTACATTTATTCAAAGAAAAACAAAAATATTGTTTTCTAATTTTTAATATTTTTAAAAATTAATTTTATCAAAACCTTATCGAAAATTATTAGAATTACAGATTCTTTAATTTATGTAATTTACATAATTAAATGAATGTATATATTTTTTAAACTAAATTCATTTATAAGTTTAAAACTACAATTTAAATAAATAGAATTACAATATGGCAAACCATTACATCACCTACTTATTTAAACTCGACCCGGTCCAAAATCATTTAATAAGATATTATATAACAAAAATGCAAAGCAATGAAGTATGGTTATTTTCAATATATTTTTCCTGTCATAAATATTACAAAGTGACTTAGACGTGTGCTTGCGCGTCGCTATTGATCGTCACAGCGGGATGGGAGAGTATAGATCCATTTGATTCCATCAAACTTCTTTTTTCTCTGGCCACATGCCTTTGATTAATTTAGAAATTCCACTAAACCGTGGAGTGGAGTAGGGAATTTAGATCCCAACGAATTCTAAAAGCCACTTTAGTTCCGTTGATTAAGGAACTAAATCATTTAGTTCAGGAATTCGGTCACCTGAGTTCAGTTCATTCCAGCTGTCAAAGAATTAGTCGACATTTCGTTCAGGAATTAGGCCACTTGAGTTCAGTTGATTCCAGCTGTCAAAGAATTAATCGACATTTCGTTTTTTTTTCCCTCACTTATTCATGCTTTAAAGTAGTGGAAAGTTTGCTATATTTAAAATATTAATTTAGTTTTCATGATGTAACCTTAAAATTTTGATTTGGAGTTATGAATTGATTTTGAGTGACTTAACTTCTTTCCTTCATGTAACAATAATAACTTTTAACCAACTAAATATTTATCTATTGAAATTAATATCACATTGTAAACCAAGTATAAAGTCATTTATGTTTGGTTTAATTGTGCTTTCAATTTTTTAAATATAAACTTAATATATATATATATATATATATATATATATATATATATATATATATGTTTTAAAGTTGATTGGGATAATTTTTTGGAATTTATTTAAAATTTGATAAAAAATTGTTGGATTGAAAAAATTGGGTGGTCAATTATTTATCACTTAATCTAAATGCGTGATAGAATTTTTCGAGGATATTGAATTCATATATATAATCAAAAACATATTGATTTTATAAAAAATTGTTTAATTTGATGTTCTAAAAGAAACTTCAAAACAGATAATAGTTCAACCATATCAAAAAAAAATTATAAATTTATTTATTTTAAAATATTTAGTAATATTTAATTAACAATTTAGTATTATTTTATATTATTTTTATTATATATATATTGGAAAAGAGGGATATTACTTTAAAGAGTATATTTACATAATAAAAGTAAATTCATGCCAAGTATTGAAAAAATGAATTCAATCTAAATAAGCTTAATATGCAAAAAAATTGAATTTAATCTAAATAAGCTTAATAGGTAGTGTTGCTACTTTGTATCTACTTTTTATGCAAAAAGTAAATAAGCTTAAAATGAAGTGTTGCTACTTAGTACCTGCTTCTTATGCAAAAAGTAGAAAACCCTTATGAGTTGAATGTGATCATATATCTTAGTTACATTAAGTGTATGATTTAAACACCACAACTTTGATGGACGGGGAATCAAATTGCTAATAATTTATAGGTATATGATAACATAGTTTTATGGAAAAAGGGTGGCAACAATTAAATAATTAAACTATCAAAAATATATTATGATTAATAAAATAAAATATATTTAATAGAAAAAAGATGAAAAAACATTGTTATTAGAAATAATACAACAATTAATAGAAAATAATGAATAAATAATTATAGGTTAATATTTATTTATTGTTAAAAATAAGTATGATAACCAATGGAAATAAAATATTAATTATGGAAAAATTTACTCTTATTTTTGGATAATTAATTTATGAGGATATTTGAGTTTTTTTTTTTTTTTTTAACAATTTTTAATTCACAAATTGACCAAATGAGTCATCTACATATCAAAATTTAGGAATTCAACTTTTAAAAAATGAATAATTAATTTTGAATTTCTAAAAAAGAAAATTTTATATTTAATTTTACCAAAATTTTACTAAATTTTGCAAATAAATTTAAAAAAATACAAATTAATTAAAAATCAATGCATTTTCACCAAACTAATTATAATATACTCTTCTTTCTACTCGTATAAAAATTGATGATCTCAATGGGAAGATGGCCCGGTCTTTTAAGGAGAAATCTGAAATAGGTGTTTTGATGATCTATTTCCAGAGCCGAGATTTTATAGGTCGCAATAATCCTTCCTCACTTATTGTCAAAAGAAGTTAATCAAATTTGTAAGGTTTGGAAAGAAGAGGGAAAAAATTCACTTTTCGCCCCGGCCAAATGGCCTCTCAATCAAGTTTTATGGCAGTTTCTTTCAGCGCCAAATGGCCTCTCAACCAAGTTTTATGGCAGTTTCTTTCAGCACATTAAGAATGATCTTCTTAAGTTAGTGTGAGGAACCTAAGTATCAAGGAATATGCTAAATTTTTTCAACTTAATGCATCTGGTTCGTTTTTCCAAGAAGCAGAAGCAGGAAATGAAGCAGTTTGAAGGTTGTGGCTAATTTTTGTTGTAATGTAATTTATAAGTTTGTGGCAAAAATTGGGTTTTCAATCTCAAGAATATTTTCATGAGGAATAATTTGTTTTCCTCACCATTCAAAAAATTATCAAAGCAGTGGCTTTAGCACAGGAAATGCTCCATTTCAGTAAATTATCTAAGAGGTTGTCAATTGTCATAAAATTTGACTTGTTGAAGGATTATAACAGATCCAATTAGACTTTTATTTAGCTCATCTTGATTCACATGGGAATGAATATTCGCATTGTAAATTGGTTGAAGGGATGTGTTTTTTTTTTATCAATTAGGTTCCTTTTTAGTTTTCAGGGCCTTGAGCGGTGTCATCTTTCACCGTAGTTATTCTTGTTAGTAGTTGAAGTGCTTAGTTAAGTGATGGTGGATGCTAAGTCTAAGCATTTGATGAAGGTGTTCATGTTACAAAGTTGGTTTCCATCTTGCATTAATTATTTTTGGATAATTTGCTTATCATAGATTATGGATTTGAGCTGCAAAATTCAATCTTTAAGGTCCATTATTGTTCTATTCAATTGCAACAAGTATAGTGGTAAATAAGTTAAAGTTGTACAATATTTTATTAAATACTCTTTAGGAGGGAGTTCAAAATTGATTGACTTATTGGTTTCCTTTCCCACTAGGTGTGTTGGATTAAGGTATTAAATATTTGTGGGCCCATCTTAAGCTAAATTTGTATAGCTATGGAGATTGGTTGTGGCTAATTAAAAAGATCAAGGCCTAATTTTTATTCTAGATGAATAGGATCTTATTATGAGGGGGTCATTTATGAAGTTCGTTTTGGATTCTATTATAATGCATTAGGATTCTATTGCCAATGTTTTGAAAGAAAAGTTAAATAAATTTTGAACCACCAATTGCATCATATTCCCTTAGTCAAATGGTCAAATATTTCCAATTTGAAGAAGTTGGGGGGTTGCAAGTTAAACAACATTCATTTTTTCTCATACTTCCTAGCAACTCAATCCTTATGTTATGCATCCACCTCAAAAAAATAGAAGAAAACATAGATCAATGACTTAAAAATTATCCTCTTTGAGGGGGAAACCTCCTTTACATTACATAAATGAACAAATATTGGATGATACAAATGACAAGACCTCCTTTGTATATATAGGAGTCTAAGGGGTCATAATATAATCAGATCCTACATAACAATAATAATATAAGGGCACAAAAATAACAGTAGTGTGCTTCTATGGGGCAAAATAATAACAATATGGGGGCGCAAAAATAAAAATAAACGGGCTACACTATCAAAAATAATAAGGGAGATACACCAGTATTATAGGGACTTAATGTGCCCCTCTCCTTCAAAAAAGTGGTGTCCTCAATGCTTGAGTAGTTATGGATGCATCGGCATAAAATTATCATCCTCCCATGTGGAATTTTCAATGGGTAAGTTCTTCCACTTAATGAGATAATTTGAAATTGATCGATTTTGTAGTGAAGGGTTTTTATTTCCTTGACTTCTTCAAGCTCAAGTATTCTTTTTCCTTCTCCGTCAAGTTTTGGAAACACTGTTTGAATTGAAATCTTGTCATCGATAACCTTCTTTAAGCATGAAACATGGAAAACTAGGTGTACTCGAGAAGATGCAGATAGCTCCAATTTGTATGCCATAGTATCAATATTTTGCAACACCTTCTAAGGACCCTAATGCTTTCCATGAAACTTTTGAATTTTTTCCATAAATGGAGTAGCAATTGTATTGGCTTTAAAAGGATGAGATAATGCACAAAAGTGTGCATATTTCGTAATTCTATCAACTACCACCATGATGACACTCTTTCCTTCAGACTTGGGTAAACCTGTGATAAAATCAATTGAGACCTCCTCTCAATGTTGATTTTGAATGGCTAAAGGTTATAACAGACCCAGGGTTTTAATTGTATCAACTTTATTTTGTTGGAAAACCAAACATTCTGCCACAAACTTTTGAATACCATATTTAAGGCCATCCCAAAAAAAATCCTTCTTGAACCTGTGGTAAGTTTTTAAAAATCCTGAATGCTCTCTTGAGGGAGAAGTGTGCAATTCCAAAATAATCTTTTTTTTGAGTTGGGAATTCTTACAAAGATATAAGTGCTCTGTGTACCATAATGAATCATTTTTCCAGCTAATTATATCATATGTACTAAAAATCTTGCTGCAAATTTTGAATGAATGTCCACACCTCTTCATCATTCTTCCATTCGCCCCTCGCTTCGGTTATCCATGCAGGTTGGATAATATAAATGTCACAAAGAAATGCTTCTACATCCTCATCCTTTCTTGAGAGTGCATCTGCAACAACATTTTGCTTCCCTTTTTTTTAGATGATTTCAATGTCATAACCCAACATTTTTGCGACCCATTTTTGCTGCTCTTCTGAAGATAATATTTGTTCCAAAAAGTATTTAAGACTATCATAATATGTTTTCACCTTGAAGTGCCTTCCCATTAAGTAAGGTCACCAATTCTTGAGTCCGCATAGTATTGCAAACATTTCATTCTCATAAATAGGTTTGTGTAAATACTTTCCTTTGATTAGATGTCTTTCAAAATCAATGGGTCTTCCTTCTTGCATTAAAAGTGTTCCAATTCCATTTCCCGAGGCATCACATTCCACGATAAATGTTTTTGTGAAGTCTGGTGTAGCTAAGATCGATGCTTGGCACATTGCCTCTTTAAGATGTTCAAAGGCCTTAGGTACTTCTGGAGTCCAATAAAAAGCATCTTTCTTCAGTAATTAAGTTAGAGGTTCCACTATTCTCCCATAATTCTTAATAAACTTGTAATGATACCATGTCAATATGAGAAATCCTTGAAGATGCTTTATGTTTGTGCGGATTTTCCATTATTTAATGGCTTTACTTTTTTTAGGGTCTACCTTAACACCCTCATGTGATACAATATGACCCAAATATTCCACCTCTTGTATTCCAAAAAAATATTTGGAGGTTTTTGCATATAATCGTTTCTCCTCCAAGAGTTTGAGCACCGTGTCAATATGTTGAACATGATTCTTCCAAGACTTATTGTAGATTAGTATATCATCAAAAAATACTAACACAATTTTTCTAAGGAAGGGTTTAAAAATGCAATTCATCAAACCTTGAAATGTGGAAGGTACATTAGTAAGGCCAAAAGGCATGACCAAAAATTCATAATGAGCCTCATAAGTGCTGAATGTTGTTTTCGGAATGTATTCAATCTTCATTCTAATTTGATGATATCTTGAACAAAGATCCATCTTAGTGAAGGAAATTGCTCCATGTAATTCATCCAACAATTCATCAATGACATGAATTGGAAATTTATCTTTAATAGTGAGTTTGTTGAGCTACCTACTATCTGGACACATACGCCATGATCCATCCTTCATGTGCATCAAGACTACTAGCGCAGAGAAAGAACTTTGACTAAGTTGAATTATACTAGCTCTAGCATTTCTACATATAATTTCAAAGTCAATTAAATATTTTAACCTTCAATTTTTTTTACATGTAAATATGTTATTAGCCTAGTATTTTTAAAGAAAAAAAATTGTTATAATTTTTCCTTTCAATTATCTAAATTAAACAAAATCAACTAAATATTTAAAAACAATTCTTTCTATCTAAAATAAATTTTGTGAAAAAATCAAATTATAGTCCTGCATCCATCTCTTATGTGCATTCTTACTTTTCAATCACATCACATGCTCCCATCACATGCTCCTATATGAGTGCACTCTCTTACTTTTCAATAATATCACATACTCCTATACAAATGCACTCTTTTACTTTTCAATAATATCACATGATAGCACACAACATTTTGTATATTTCTTAAAAATACTTTTTTTTAACTAATTAAAACTTTTTATTATATCATAAAAATAAATATTTTAAAATAAAATAAAATAAAAATAAATATTTTAAAATAAAATAAAATAAAAATAAATATTTTCATAATTGTTATATATTTAATTATACTTTTAAAATATTTTTCCCGTGATCGGCATTATGTTTTATATAAAAAATAATGATGGTCATCCTTAAAAAAAATAGGAAAAGCAAAACGAAGTGGAACTAAATTTCTAATTTCCCGAATAATAATCACCTTTCCATTATGACGAGAGTGGACCTCTCAGTAGAGTATATTGACGTGGGAGAATATTGCTATAAGAACTGAGAAAGTAATATATTATATTGAGTAGTTTTTAAGTGGATTTTTTGAATTTTAAATTGTTTTTTTTTTGTGATTATACATATAGATTTAACATTTTCAAAAACTATTAAAACTATTTTAATTATGAAAAATTCCCAAACAGCATAGCAAAAGCCAACGGCATAGTAAACATTTTTTATTTATTAAATCCACCAGAGAATGCTCAGAAGTATGAGGCATCATACTGTTAGTCGGCAAATGCGTGCGCGTCTGATGCTAAAATGAAGGAAACAAGACCTGTGAAGAACACTTGCTGGAAGGCAAGAGAGAGCATGAAATAAAATTAGAAGCAGATGAATCGACACACAAATAAATTTGATACAGCTGCTCGTTTCCTGATTCGTCTGTGTTACATTCAATTCCTGCTGAATATCCTGTGCCCGCTTGTACAGCATCCTGGATGCTACTCAAACTGTATTCCCCGCCGTCTGGACGAATTCCTGCCTTCTCCAACGCACCCAGAAGATCGACACTCTCTTTGAGGCGCAAGGCGGCTGCGAAATAATCGTGTTGGGCAAGAACAGTCTCAGAGCAAGTGCCGTGCTTCTCCCACTCGTGTTCCCAGAAAGTCATACTGTTACTGCTCGGGCAAGCCAACGATGGCCATTTCCCGTTCATCTCCTTTATCAGATCACTGATCTGCACATTTTTACGATCTTTTTCATATCACTGTCATCAATTAAAATCAACAATGCCTAAATGAACTGATCTTTAAAATTATTATGATATCTATCTCTATCGTATACCTGTGAAGAATCGAAGGAATTGCTAGAGTCGCAATTAGAAGGATAGCTGCCATCGTTGTAATTTGGCCACAGACCATGAATCGAAAAATCCGATGGGGGCTTTCCTGTGCTTGGATAGCAGCAGCTAGCTGCTCTATCGCAATACGATCCTGGCCACTGTTAAATCAATAGACGAACATGAATTATTATTACTACTCAGATTCAAAAATATACCAAATTAATCAGATTTTAAAGAATATATTTTCTATTAGAAATGCTACGGAATCCACCTGCTGGACCAAGTAAAAGAAATCAAAGTCCTGAGCTTGTACTGCCTCCAACTCCATGGCGCCGCAGAAAAGGAATGTTATGAGAAGGGCGCCTGCAATTTTAGCCGAGCATGATCTGAGCAGGTTGGAATCCATTGTGAATGCCTATTTCTCTGTCCACAGATGGGTTATTTGGGTGCCAATGGCTATATAGGATGAATTGGGCAATAATGATTGAAACAGTTGGAAATATCTGTGAGAAGATTCCACTAAATGTGAACGGAAAAACGGAAAGACGAAAAGACCAGAAATCTGACAGGGAACGATGTGACGTCCATTGTTGGATACTAAGTTAAACATACGCAGTGCGGCGTTAGCTTGCAAGTTCCAGTGTTCACATTCTTCCACTCTTTATCTAAGCAATTTGAGGTTCCAGTAATCTGCTGATAATGGCACCTCCCAATTTATGAGGTGAGATGTCTCTGTCTCTCTAATAATTCATCTTTCGGTGAGTTGCTTTCTGTTCACAATAATTAGTTTAATTAGTTTTAAATATAAGCAAATTTTGAATACATATCCGCGGCTACATGCTGTACACGTTAAGCTAGCCCTGTAGGTTAAGCTAGGTTAAAAAATGCTGCTATTATCATGTCTCTATCGTCGTACATCGTTTGTCATGGAAAATTATGACAGTCGTTCTGATCCATAGGGTACAGGGATATTCGCAGATATATACCTACCTAACACTCTTAGACTACGGGGAACGAATGCCTGTTTTTATTTTTATTTTTAAATTAAATTCATTCATAAATTTAAAAATACAATTTAAAAAAAAAGAATTTACAGTATAGACATCATCGAGGTATATAAACCCGACCCTGTCCAAAATATATCATAAAATATTAGATAATCGAAATGCAAAGCAGTGAATTATGTTTATTTTCGATTTATTTTTCTTATCGTAAATTTTACGAAGTGAGCGTGCATTCGTCGCTAACATTAAAGATCTAGGTGGTCTTGATGGGCGAGCCTTATTTCAGTTGCGATAGGCCCATTAATGCTTGCCATACGATCTTCTACAGCTTTGATCTTCTACAGCTTTAATCCGACGGCGGACATTTCCTGCCTGCACGCATTAATGGGCCTATGGCAGCGGAAATAAGGCTCGCCGTCTTGAAATAAGGCTCGCCGTCTTGATCATCACAGCTGGATGGGAGAGTATCGATCCATGTGATTCCATCAAACATTTTTTCTCTCTGGCTACAGGCCTTTGATTAATGAAGAAATTCCACTAAACCGTGGGTTAGGGAATTTAGATCCCAACGAGTTCGCGAAGGCCACTTTAGTTCCGTTGATTATGAAATTAAGGTTAATCATTTAGTTCAGGAATTAGGCCGCTTAAGTTTAGTGCATTCCAGCTGTCAAAAAATTGGTAGCCTTTTTGTTTTTTTCCTTCTCACATTCATGAGTAGTGGAAAGTTTACCATATTTAAAACTATTAATTTCGTTTTCACCGATACAACCTTAAAATTTTGATGTGGAGTTATGCATTGATTTTTTTTTCAAGCAGAAAACTACTGGTGTATCTTCATGTGCCAGTTCAATAACAATTTCATTTTTTTACAAATGGTCATAGTTTATCTTTAAGCTAAAACATAACATACAAAATTTATAAAATAGGTGTTTCGTTTAGTCTTGTGTTGTTCCTATTCAACTTTCTTTTTGTTTTGTTCTCTGTTTTGCAAAAAAAGTGTTTTTCATCCATTTTCCATATTTGTTCTTTTATTGGTTCTTTTACCTTTGTTATTTTCAGTGGTGTTCGAAAACGTTGTAGCTATATTACTCTGGTTCATTTATAAGGGTATTTATCACACTTTGTATGTATAGCTAAGTGTAAGCCAAAACTGTCATAATTGTCTTGCTTTCGTTTTTTGTTGTCTTTTTCTCTTGTATGTTCTCTTTGATATGACCATCTTCTGTGTTCAGAGAAATTTTACTGTACCCCTTGCCCCTATGCCAGTTGCATCTGACAGTTTGTAATGCATCTCCCCATATGTTCCTCTTAGTCCCTTCTTTGATAACCTATCAGTTGTCATGTTTTTCTCTCTATAAACATGAGTGAAAGAGATGGTAGAAAAGGATCTTACCAGTATATTTATTTGTTCGATCCAGGAGGACAATTATTTGGGAGCCATTTGATTTATATGATTCAAGTAATCAATTAGGATCTTGGAGTCACTAAAAATCCATATTTTGCCGATGTAGAGCGGTTTGGTAAACCATAGAAGACCCCATAAAGAAAGTGTCTCTGCCCTGGTATTTGTCCCATGACCTCCAAACCAATGTATCTTATAATGACATAAAGGATTAGTCATCAACCATGCCCCGAAAACACACCTGCTACTTTGTGTTGAACCATCAAAAAACCCCGCAGGATAGTGAATGTCACATTGTGGGAAGTGTCTTATAGATAAGTCTCTTGGAGACTTTTGTGGTATTCTATGTGCCTCCCATGCCTGAATTATGTGTGTCACTATCCACATAGGTGAAGTGTGCCTTTCCTCAAATATCTTCAAGTTGTTGCAAATCCATATTCTCCAATGAAATATAGGAGGTATGACCCGATAGTCCTTACCCTTAGAGAACCACCATTGAGTGCATTCCTGGGCTGATTGGTAGTCTAGTGTCTGGAAATGGAAGTTCTTGCATATAAGTGATTTTACCTCTTTGGTAAAAGTACAGTTGTAGAGGATGTGTTGATTTTCATCTTCTGTGTTCTTGGACAGTATACATATGCCCGGTCCTATCATGCCCCTTCTCATTAAATTTGTCCATGTTAGATTTTTGTTCCGCCATACACCCTATAAAAAGATGATAATATTTTTGTGTGTTCTCTCCTTCCAACATTTCGTAAACTAGCACTTCTATGTCACTCCACATTGTTGTTTAATCATCTCCATGTATGTTTCCTTGGTGCATGTTTGTCCCTTATATAAGCTTCCCCCCCACGTGATCTAGTCTCCTTCATTTTCTATAGACCGCCATGCCTCTCATAGTGTCAATATATGTCAATATATGTCGACCACAGTGTCAATATATTTGATGGCATCATTGCCTCTTAGTCCCATTTCCTCTACACTTTTCCATATTGGAATCTCTTCCTCCCATCGTTTTATGCTTTGTATAAGTAAAAATATGCCCTTACCATGTAAGATGGATCTCAGATGTTCACTTAATATGATATCCTCTTGAAATCCCCAAATGTTTACTTCACTAATCATGATCTTCTATCCATTTCCAAAGGTCCATTTGAGATGTCTTGTGAAGTTTGGCCATAGTTTGTAAAACCCCTTCCAACTTTCTGATCTCTTTTCAACCTGTCTCCATCCCATGAAAAATACATCCTCCATGTCTTGTGTTACGTATTTGTATGTTATGATATCATGCCAAATGCCTTGAGAGTGCATACACCTCCATAATGATTTCATCAGCAAAGATTTTCCAAACAATTGTGTGTTAATAATCCCCGAACCCCCTCTATCCTTCGGCATTGTAAGAATTTCTAACCTTGCTAAGTGGTATTTCTTGTCCCCTCGTTTTTCGTTCCATAGGAAGTTGTTCATTGAAGCTTTAATCCTGTTGATGTTACTTCTTGGGATCAAATAGAGATGTGCCCCATATACAGTAAGTTGTTGTAATACCGCCTGTATTAAGGTCATCTCCCCCCCCTTGGATAACCACTTCAACGACCATCCATTGATTCACTTTTTATATTTGTCAATGATCCACTACCAATCTACCACTTGGTATGTCGTTGGTTTAATATGGAAGCCTAAATAAGTTAGACCCTCAGCCAATGGTTTTGTTTTGAAGTTAAAAATGTTTCTAATCTGCTCAACGACGTTTGATTTTTTCTCAGAAAAATAAATGCATGACTTCTCTCCATTGGATGCCATCCCTGATGTTGTACATAATTTTTGAAAAATGAAGTTTAGTCTTCCGGAGTACTCTCTAATCAATAGACCACACATCATTACATCATCTACGAATAGACTATATGTAATCTTCCTGCTAGTCGTGATCTTGATCCCCCGAAACGCACCTACTACATTCTCCTTATTAATATTTATGCTTAGGGATTCCATGATGAGTAGAAATCGGAGGGGCGACAATGTGCATCCCTGACAGAGGCCTCTGCTTGGTGTAAAAAAATTGGAAGCAGATCCGTTAATTAGAATGGCCATTGATGTGTTGTAGACACATCCCATGACCATTCTATCGCCTCCCTATGCATCCCAATCTTGTACAGGACCATCCTCAAGAATGCCCAGTCTACATGGTCATCATAGGCCTTGCTCAGATCAACCTTCATTACAACTGCCTCCCTATGCCTGCTGTGGGTATAGTGAATAATCTCTTGTATAGTAGCCAATGTGTCATGAATTAGACTGTTTTTTAGAAATCGGAATTGTTCCCTTGAAATGTGGGTGGATAAGCCCCCCTTAATTCTTTCTGCAATCAATTTAGAAGATATGTTATATAACATGTTGCACAAAGAAATGGGTCTGTATTCGTCAAAAGCTCTAAACCTTTCTTCTTTGGAATAAGGGTAAAAAACATAGAGTTAATAGCCCCCCATATTCTTCCTTCCTTTATGATATCATCTACCATTTCAGTTATATATTTTAATAAAATATCCGAGAAATGAATAAATAAGTCTGGACTCCATCCATCTAGCCCTAGACTCTTGTCAGTTGATAGTAGTTTAAGTGTGGCCTCAACCTCCTCCATGCTGACTTGTTTCATCATCTTCTCATTGTCCTCAGGTGTGAACATTGTAGGGTACTTGTTTACAACCCAGAATCCTTTCCTCAATAAAAGAACTCTCTCTTTCCTTATAGAAATTGTCAAAATGTTTTACAGCAACCTTATGAATCTTCTCTGCAGCGTTGTACACAGTTCCCTCATATGTGATATTCCATATGGCATTTTGAAGTTTCCTTCCATTCGCATATGAGTGGACGTATTTAGTGTTTCTGTCTCCTTCTTTTGGCTAGATGGACCGGCTTTTCAGCCTCCAACGTTGTTCCTGTGTGATGATAATTTTCCTTTTTTCTATTTCCAGAGATTTAATACTGTCCCATGCCACCTATGTCCGTGTACCCTCTTCTATTCCACTCATCATCTTCGATATCCGAGTATTAATCTCTTCTAATCTGAGTCTCATCTTTTGATTTTTGTCCCTCTCCCATTTCCGGATCTTCTATTTTAGGATCCTCGATGTATTTGATAGGTAAATGTTGGAGGGTGTGTGAGCCTCCCTTTTATGCTCCTTAAAAAACGCCTGAACCATGTGGTTGAATTCAATGTTTTCAAACCAAACACGATTGAACTTGAATGGGTAACCTTGTACCTTCTTCTCAAATTTCCATTCTAAAATAGTAGGGCGGTGATCATAGATTAGGAGATCCTCTACTGTAGCCGTTACATCCCCCAAATGCATGAGAAAGTTCTCTTGTACCAAAATTCTATCCAATCTTTTGGCTATGAACTCTCCACCTGCTCAGCCATTGAACCAGGTTGGCTGCATTTTCTTAGGAGCATTAGTTATCGTCAAGGTAAGCTTTTAGATTTTAGCAATTAGTTTGTTTTTTTAACATTATTAATTTATTATTAATTTAAATTTTGAAAAATAAATATTTATTTTCAATATTATTGAAATCATTATTTTTCAAACATTTGATTGGACCATAATATTGATAGTCTTATTTCAGAGTTTGTATCATATCGATAATTTCTTTATTTCTTTTTTGTCTTAATTTGTGAATATAGTCCCAATATTTATGCCATAATTTTAAATATTTGTACATTAATTTTTGGTTAAGCTTAATAGGAAACCACCTAAAATTAAAATATTTAAAAATAACTCTCTTTTTTTTTCAGAAGAAAAAAATAGACATTCTTCATTATATATGAGAAGTTACATAATTCAAGTACAATTTTCAGATGCCCTTGAGAAAGGGCATCAAAACTATGTCTATCCGAGGAAGAATGGAGAAACAAAGAGGAAAAGATAGAGAAGCAAAAGGAACTTAAAGGCAAGGAAACAAGGCCTAGCCTAAACCTTAGTCCATCCATCCTTGTACACAAAACAGACTAGAGAGTTTCCAACAGAACTTCCAGAGCTCAAAAGAGCTTGAATTATATATAGAACCCTCAATTGAAAATTAAAAAAAAAAAAAGTTGCCATGTTAGAGAGGGATCTTGCGCTTAGACAAAGCATCTACATCCATGTTTTGTTCAATGAACACATGGATGAAGGAAATGTCATTGAAGGATGAGCAGAGGGAAGCTATGTTTACCATGCAATGGCGAAGAAAAGAAACCACAAGGGATTTTTTCCCCTGCAACCAATCAATGAAAATCTTAGAGCCTCTAACAATCATAATGAAATCAATGGCAAGCCAAGCAACACTCTAAATTAATCCTCACAGTGCCACAATCTCAACCTGAGTATTTGAACCACCACTACCATTCCAAAAGAAGTGAAATTCCCTATTTGTGAAGAGCTTGATAGCTCATACTCACGTAAATAGATATTTACCATTAGCTGTTGCCCATCATAATTTAATCAAGTATTTGCATAATTTTTTTGCAGAAACTCCTTGTAGATTCAAACTGCTAATTGTAATTTATTAAAACAATAAATTAGAATCTACTCTATCAATTGCGAAAACAATAAAAAATCATGAAATCACGAAGCATACAAGAGAAATGATTCGACCAACACATTACATAATGATTTCTTGGGGAAAGCCATAGTTAAAAATCTCACTATCTGTATATTGCATTAGTCATAAAATATGAGAATATTACAATGCTTTTCTCAAGCTCGAGAAACCTATGCACTATCTCTATGTGTCTCACTATTTTCTAGACAAGCCTTGGCTAATACTTAACCAAATTTATGCTTTCCAAAGTTCCTATTTCCCTGCGTTGCTTCTTGCGAATTAGCCCCTATTATTTAGGGAAGTTCCTCAACCACAAATACAAAATCCATCACATGCCCTCTTATGATTCCATACACCACATGTACAATTCAAATGATTATAAAACCATTAGTACACTTCTCTTGAACTCCAATCTCAACTGGGTAACTCATATATCACACATGAATGAGTTATTTATGGTTGATTTATCAATTAACTAGTTGATCACAGGGTACACACCACACTACTTGACCTCCCACTAATTCCTCTAATAGTTGGAACTAGTTTCACTGACTTTAACTCAGATAAACTGAAATAATTAATTACAACTCAAAATAAACTCAATCGAGCTCTTAAAAAGTAGGAGACACTCTACATGACTCAATTTAGATCCTCAAATCGAATTAACTTAAACAACTAAGTCAAACTAACTTATTTAACTTGTACAAGTTGTATTTTTATGTGGAATTACAATTTTATTCTAATTTAATTCAAGGGAAAATTAAATTTGAATCTTTCTTGGTGCCATTTTCAATGCTCCCTCTAAGAAAGAAAGGGATTATCAGATACCCTGATCCTGCCTCTATGGAACTTGAATTTTCCTCTTGACATTGCCTTATTGAAGATATCTACATATTGTTCCTCTGTAGGAATGTACTCTAGCAACATGATCTTCCTATGCACAAAATCCCTGAGATGGTGGTACTAAATGTTTTAGAAAATATCTGACACAGATCTGATACCATGTAGAAAATCTCTAACACAACTCTGTTACCATGTATAAATTGTATAGAAAATCTATACCAATGGATTCAATCTAATCATGTAATGTACTAAAACAAGATACTGAATCCTTCTACTATGTTTGTGGAATATAAAACACAATCGCTCAATCACATGCAAGTAAGGGAAAGGAAATTATCAATCACACAACACAAGATGTATATGGGGAAAGCATCTGCTAAAAACCCCTCTATCATATATTGTACATAGTCAAAGAATCATGAAACAATAAAATGATTTCTCACACCGAGAAAATCTTGCACTCTATCGATCGTCTCACCCTGATCCTGCTCAAAGATGACTAGCAATTCTTAGGCAAAATTGACCAACACTTAGCCAATTCTTAGCCCCTGCTTAGCCCAACCTTGCTCACGCAATCCCTAGGAAATTAATCCCTATTAAATAGGATAATCAACCTTCCTTGACTACATAATCCCTAAGGAGCCTTCCTTTTACTTTATAATTGTGCTCGAGCAATTCGCTAATAATACAACTGATAGTTAACTTCCCTTTAACCTCTGTCTCAACTGGGTCATCATTATAATTGACATGCATGCAGCTAATAACAGAAAATCACCAGTTATCTGATAGACCACTACTTGTGAATTAAATATAATTTAATTCACTTGACCTCTCACGAGCTCATCACTCAGTTAGAACTAGTTAAATTGATTTTAACTCAATTAATTAGAGTTAGTTGATTGCACGTGCATTAATATAATGCATTGACTGCAATTGGACCCTGAAAATAATAGAATCACTCTACATGCCTCACCTTTGACCCTCAACTCGAAATTCTTGAGCTAACTAAGTTTTTTTTACTTAGTTAACTAATACAAATTGTTATCAGATGAAATTATAATTTTCTTTCAATTGAATTAAGGGATAATTAAATCAAAATCCTCATATGGTATCCATTTCTGGGTTCCATTTTCTAGATTTTATTTCAGGATGCCAATTTCACTATTTCTTGTTGCAAATTTCAACACTCCCTCTCAACAAGAAAGGAATCAATCTATCTTGATCCGGTACCTTTGGAATGTTATTGCATGCAACACTTCTCTATTTCTGTTTGAACATGCAACTCTCCTGAAAGTGAATAACCTCCAAACAAATGAATCAGTATAATTCATCTATCATCAAACTCTTATGACTACTGCTAGCTACTGCACATGTCTACTGGACTCTCTGCGTCGTTCTTGATGTCTGCATCTGTGCCCTCTACACTGATTCCAACTCTGATATGTGCTCCAGTATCCGACATTTGTCACTCTAATTTCTAACCTCCTGACATCTGACTGCATCAATTTAACCGATCCTTCCTGCTATTGCTATATTGGGGGCTTCTCGTAGCCAAGTTCGATCCATGAAACACACCATCTCAATGGACCATGCCCAAATTTCTTCTTGGGATTAATTTTGCACATCGCCCCACCTCACACCTAGAGATATAGCTGCATGTACTCCCTCTTCCTTTCTGGCTCAAAGTTTCCCCCTCCTAGAGGTATTTTATTTAGTGGAATCTTCCACTTGGTCTCCTCTCTGCTTCTCCAATAGTGGCTACTCCACAACCTTCTAATACTGCTTCTGAGGCTGCATGTTGAGAGATAATTTATCCCTCTCAACCACCAAGTCATTAACCATTGATTTGCTCCTCAAAGCCTTGCATGCATCCTCAACCTTAAGAGCATACATGATCTTGACTCTTTAACTGATCTGCTTCACCTGTCTCTTGGCTATGTGTTTAAGGAAAACTTTTCCTTTCCTAAATGTCACCTTATAACCACAGTCTTCCAATACCGCTACAAAGACAAGATTCTTCCTTAGGCCTGGAACATACAAAACGTCTGCTAGTCAGAGAGGGGAGCCAGACTCCCTCTAAAACGTAATTGTACCTATGGCAGTCGTGTTATACCTCCCTTCATCTCCAAAATATATGTCCTGCTAGAGGTCCTTCTCCTCCAAGTCACTAAATATATCTCTATTCCCCATCACATTGAATGAGGCACTGCTGTCTAGATACCACACACATCCCATTATAGTGTTGGCCATGCATGAAATGAGAGTAAAATCAAGCTCGAATTCTGAAGCCAATGCTTCACCCGCTGTAACTGAAGGCTCCTTCTTGCTTGCCTTATTCTGTGGAAATTTGAAGCATAGTTCCCATGCACGTGACAATGAAAACATCTAATCTTAGACAAGTATCTCTTTCTCTCTTTGCCTTGGGATTTCTTTCCCTTTGCTTTATTTTGTTTTCCCACTAATGCACAATTTTGCTCTTTATTGGTGTTGGAGGTCCCATCTCTGGTGCTCCGCCTTATCTCTTCTATTACCAAGTCAGACCATAACTGCTCCCAGTCTGGTAAATTCTCCCTCCCATTCATATATTTCTCATAACTATGCTAGCTCTTGGGAAGGCCTAGAAGTGCTAGTATCACCAAGTCATCATCAGCTATGGTCACACCAACACTTCCAAGCTCCTCTCGACATTGAGTGAACTTCGCCAAATATGTTGGTACCATCTCACCCTCCTCCTTCTTGATATTTTTGAGCTTGTCCTTCAACGCCAACTTCCTTCCGTCATTTTTGTTCTGAAATAGATCTGTCAAGGCCTTCCACATAGCATATGGATTCTCATTTCCATGGAGACTCGAGACAATCTGATCTCAAACTCCCTCTAACAAGATCCTTCTCCCCTTCGCTACCTTAGTCTCCATTCATCAAGAAGTTGGGCATCTTCTACAGTGGGCGTGGGAATATCAAAATCTATGAATTATTTCAACCTGTTTTCCTCCAACATTGCCTCCATCCTGTCCTTCCATCCAATATAATTCAAATTTCCATCGAGTGCTTATTCGAGCCTCAATCCATTGAAAGAAACCTTGATCTGTTGTTGGACCTTGAAGAATAAATCTGCAAATTTGAAACTATTCAAGAAAAACTCAATTTATTCTCTTCTATTTTGATTCTTGGTGCTCTCATACCATGTAGAAAATCTCTAACACAACTCTAATACCATGTAGAATATATATATAGCACATCTCTAATACCATGTAGAAATTATATAGAAACTATATACCAATGGATTCAATATGATCATGTAATGTACTAAAATAAGATACTAAATTCTTATACTATATTTGCGGAATATAAAACACGATCGCTCAATCACATGCAAGTAAGGGAAAGGAAATTATAAATCACACAAAAAAATATGTATCTAGGGAAAGAACCTGCTCTAAACACCTCTATCATATATTGTACATCGTCAAAGAATCATGAAACAATACAATGCTTTCTCACACCAAGAAAATCCTGCACTCTACTAATCGTCTCACCCTCATCCTTCTTAAAACTGACTAGCAATTCTTAGGCAAAATTGACCAACACTTAGCCAATTCTTAGCCCCTTCTTAGCCTAGCCTTGCTCACACAATCCCTAGGAAATTAATCCCTATTAAATATCATAATCAACCTTCCTTCACTATGTAATCCCTATGGAGCCTTCCTCTGACTTTATAATTGCACCTGGGAAATTATTTAATAATACAACTGATAGACTTCCCTTTAACCTCTATCTCAACTGGGTTATCAACATAATTGACATGTATGCATATAATAATAGAAAACAATTAGTTTTCTAATAGATCACTATTTGGGAATTAAATCTAATTTAATTCACTTGACCTCTCACTGCTCATCACTTAGTTAGAACTAGTTAAACTTATTTTAAATCAATTAATTTGAGTTAATTGATTACACATGCATTAACTGCAACTGAACCCTGAAAATAATATAATCACTCTACATGCCTCACCTTTGACCCTCAACTCGAAATTATTGAGATAATTAAGTATTTCTGACTTAGTTAATTGATACAATTTGTAATGAGATGAAATTACAATTGATTTCAATTTAATTAAGGGATAATTAAATCAAAAGCCTCATAGGGTAGCCATTTTTGTGTGCCATTTTCTGGATTTTATTTTTGGATGCCAATTTCATTGTTTCTTGTTACAAATTTCAACAGATGTCGATATTCTTGGACCTATCATGAAAAAATGGATTCATGGATATTTTGATACAACTTTGATTGTCACAGTAAATCACTATCAGATCCATCTGTTAACTAAATAACCCAACAAAGATCTTCCTCGTCTAGATAGCCTCACAAGTTTCTTAAATAGAAGCCATGTAATTTTCTTCTATTGAACTGAGTGAAACTTATCTATGCTTCCTATCATACCAAGAAACTACTACTAACCCAATACTGAAGATTCCTCTTGGTGTACTCTTCCTTTCTGATGGACTCCTTGCCCAATCTGCATTTGTGAATTCATCCATCTGTTAGCCCCCCATAAATTTTTGGCAGGCAAAGTAGGGGGTTAATTTGTTCCTGAGCCTTCAATGAATGCATCTCCCCTGAGACACATCATCCTTGAAGTCTCCTGGGCCTTTGCCTTTGATAATCCCCTCTGCTGATTTCCATTCTAAAGACCCTCTGATTGAAAGAATTTGTGCTCCTAAAGGCCTTCATTTACCCCCCTTGTACTCCTGCAAAATATCCCTTTTCATCCCTTTTCCCCTTCTGTGAAAGTGCTTTTGGTTCCCCTCTATTTCCCCTATTAACCCTCTAAACCCTCCATTTAACTTCTGTTTGGCCTTTTTCCCTTTCCATTCCTCTATCTTTACCCTGGGTCAGCCCGAAATGCACTTAAATTGAGTAAAAAATGATATATTTCATATATAAGGGCCCCAACCCCCTTCGGCCTAGCCCCCGCACCTCTTCCTCCACGTGATCCAACGCCAGAACCACCCACCAGCACTGTAAAGCACCTATCTCCAATGTGTATCGGGTGCAACATCGACCGTTGATCTTATTGATCGGACGGTGATCGTTGACTCTGCAACCTCTCGCGTTTCCCCCGTTATAACCCCGACAGGGCAATCGCCGTCCATCTAAACTGTGATCCGACGGTTCGGAGTCTGCCCGCCCCTGTGGTCCCCACCAGCGCGCCCGTCCGAAAACAGACCGGTTTTCATCGCACCACCATCAGAGAGCTAGCGGTATTTTCCCATCGGCCAACGATTCCATACATCGATTGACGCGTGGCTCCTGTACGGTTTCAAAACCACTTGTCCATCGCGCATTAAATTTCGACTCAGGACACCGCGTGATATCGTTGAGAGCCGTTGGATCTGGAGCAGCTCATCTAACAATTGTCGCTCCACCGAGATGCTCGTGTTTTAACCCACGGCCACTGTACCCTGGCCCACAGTTCGTCGTCCTCCGCTGTGTTTCCCACTGTCGATCCCCTTTGAGATCTAACGGTCCAGATTGGTCTTCTCCCCACTGTTGACTATTCTGCTGTCAATCGGTTCCGCCACATCATCTCCACATGTCCACCGTACGGTCTCCCTCTGGTTTTGTATATTTGTTCATGGGTCGGTTTTATTAAGGTTTTCATTCATTTTGCCTCCACGCCACCACCCGACTATAATCCATGTCATTTTCACCATGATATGAGTTTTCCATGATGTTTTCACCATCTTCCCAGTCTACGTATGTCAGTCTAGCCATCCCGTTGCGTCCACCACCCCCATTATTTTCTTAACATGTTTCGTATTGTTCAGGGTTTCCAGAAAGGTGGAAAGCCGCCATGATTCATAGGAATCATTGCAAGCGGCGCATTGAGCAGGAAGAATTAAAACTAAAGCTGGTACTGCAGAGAAATGTCAAGAAAGGTGGCAGCAGTATAAATTCCATCGAAGGACGAAGTTTGAAACTTCGCAGACTCTATCCCGTGCAATTAAAGCCCAGATCTTGTAGAATCGAGTCATTTATCAAGCCGTGGAGAAAAACCAGCTTACAATTAAGTATTTCAGCATTCGGTATTGAGTGTTTAGAGCTTTAATACAACAGTTTAAAGGAAAAGCACTAGATCAATGATCCCACAGATCATGCAAAGGTACAGCACACAGAAATCAATGCATATCAGGGGTTTATGCAGCAGCAGAATGTTTTTCCCTCCATGAAGGACAAAACGCCCATGCAGTATTTAATCTATGCTGTGTTCTGGAGAGATTTCCTACCCTGAAACAACCCCAGTACTATCAGAGCATTTACTTCATCAGTATGGCAGATTTCCTTATCATTTCTTAACCTATTGTTTATTCACTAATAGCACCACACAGTACTGCAGTCCGAACACATTGGAGTCATATAAGAGTAATCTGCAGTTTGAAAAAGATCATTCGTTCACCCGAAGAACACCAGAGATTAATGCATAGGATCTGTACAGAATGGGCTTCGGCCCTCTTTCTTTTCAGAAGTTTAATACTGCATTTAGTTCTCCACCTACCTCCTCTGCTCCTCCGGAGCTATAAATTCATGAAAAACTCATTGTAATGGTTGTTGATCAGTTATCAGAGAACTACAAGTAGTTTCTTTTGAGACACAGTCTCTGTGTAAATATTGTAAGATAGGTTGAAGGATATGTTTTCAGACTGAGTGTTTAGCTATTGGCAATATTGTACTTAATTGGTATTGTTATCTAGTATGACAAGCACATTTCTTTGGATCCTGATCTGAAGCAGCGGTGATGTTTTCCTATCTCTGTGTTTACATTCATTTCATTTCACTTCTACTGGCTTGCATCAGAATATTGGCATAGGATTTACCCCTGTTAGGTACCCTATGTTTCTGCTCTCCTTGCCATTTATGTTTCTCTTTTGAATGTATTATCTAAGGAATGTTTTCAGTTGGTTTAAACAGTATAGTGGATTTTATTGGATGCTCTCTGATGTGTGAATTAAATGAATTCAGTTCTTAGATGTTTCTTGTTATAGATTCAGTTGGAAGATTTGGGAACACTGGGGATTAGTGTTAGCCTTGTCCACTAGGATCCTTTTACGACCTGCTGATCTGTAACTTTGTGCTTTGAAAGCTGTGTTATCTCCTCCCCTCCTACTTTCCACCTCACATAATCATCTTGAAAGATCCTAAGTTTCAGATGACTAGCCCAATTGAAAGCCTGCCTATTGATTAGCAAGAAAATCCTTTCCTGACTCCATCGCCCAATGGTTTTGAATATCTTCTGGAATATTTCATCTCTGCCTTATCCCTCTTTTCTCATCCTGGTCTTACATTGAACCCTTCTTTCCTGATAACCAGCAACCAAACAAACAATCAAACAAACAAACCTGTGCCTATAACTAGCCTAAAATCATAACATTTGAGCCTCAAACCTTGGCTCAAACTAGAGAGATCCCTCTCTGGACCCAGGAGGGCTAGATCCTGAGGTCTGAAAGTGGTTCTGATGTTGTCTCATCTTTTAGTCTTGCCAATCTGGCCAAAACATGGGAACCCCAACACCATCTATAACAAAGACAAACCTGAGTGGCGCCTCTGAGGTATCTCAACACATGTTTGGTTGCCTTCCAATAAAGTTTGGTTGGATTAACCATTTCTTTACCAAGTTGGTTAACTACATAACACATGTCCGGTCATGCTTTTACCATGTACACAAGTGAACCTAGAAGTTTCCTGTAAATGGTAGCCTCTACCACTTTTCCTGAAGTAGCACATTCCTTCCTCCAATTCCCTACTACAGGAGTCTCCATGGGTTTACTTCTCTCCATGTGAAACTTCTTTAGTACCTCGTTAGCATACTTTCCCTTAGATACAAATAGATCCCCATCTCCTTGCCAAATTTACAAACCAAAGAAATAATGCATGAGCCCCATGTATTTCATCTTGAATTCTCTTATCAAATCCAATTTGCAAGATTTTATTAAATTCTCATCAACTGTTAGAATTAAATCATCGAAATATAATAATATAATAAATAATTTACCTTCAACCACAATATGGTAAAGGTTTTCATCTGCTTCACTTTTCATGAAGACCAACTTGGTGAAATAGTTGTCGATCCTGGTGTTCCAAGAACAAGGTGCTTGTTTTAGTCCATACAACGCTCTCTTGAGTTTTCACACATGCGAATCTTTGTCAAGGGTCTCAAGTCCTTCCAGATACTCTATGTACACCTCTTCCTCAATCACTTTGTTGAGGAATGTTGTCTTCAAATCCATCTAATGTATCTTCCATCCCATCTGCACTGAAATTACTAGAATATATTTGATTGAAGAGTAACTTGCTACTTGAGCAAAGGTCTTCTCATAATCAATTTCATCCAACTAAGAGAACCCCTTGGCCACAAATATGGCCTTTTGTTTCTCTACACTCCCATCTGATGCTTTCTTCACCTTGTAGATCCACCTAGAACCTACAATTGACTTGTCCTCTAGCCTTTGGACAACTTCCCAATCATTTTTATTGATAATGGAATCATATTCCTCTACCATGGCACCAACCCATACTGGTTTTTGCATCACTTCCTTGAATGAGTATGGCTCAATCTCTACACTCTCGCTCATAAGATCCATGTAGCCAATGTACCGATATGGTGACCTCCTCTACCCGCGGTGTGATGTGGGTGCTCCCACATTCTCTCTATCATCATGCATCAATATGTCAGCCTCTTTGGTGTGTTTCCTTCCATTTCTGGATGTATCTACATGAGTGGGTGCTTCAAATCTATGCTCCTCTACTTGTGGCTACTCCAAAACATCCCAAGGTTCTTCCTTTGGAGATAAAATCTCCTCATCTGCATGTAACTAAAGCTCCCTCTCAAGGGAACATCTCATGGCCTTCTCTTCATCGAAATTCACATTTATAGGAACAATTTTCATCCTGTTAGATGGAAGGTACACCCGATAGTTGTGAGGTGTATCAGTTTACCCCAAAAATATGCCCAACTCAGCTGTTGGTTCTAGATTTTTCCTTACATCCTTGGAAACATGACAGTAAACTGATGAACCAAAGTTCCTGAAGTGTACCACATTTGGTTTCTTACCCGAAAAAACTTATTCTGGTGTACTCGTCTCGAAAATATGATGAGGAATCATGTGCTGCACATATAACGTTGTGTTGCATGCTTCAAACCAAAAGTGCAATGGTAGGCCCTAATCATGAAATTTTTTTGGAGAATCTAACTCCAACCACCTACTAGGTGTCAAAACCATCCATCCAAGTCTCCTAGTTAGGTTTTAGTTAGTCCAGTTTAGTCGAGTTTCACTACTTTCATTTAATGTTGATGTCTCCAATGTAATATTAGTTAGCTGATTCATAATATTGAGAATATTAATCCTCTATTCCACTTCTTTTTAGTTTTCAATTCTTGTCATGGTATTAGATCTAGGTTGCATAAGAATCCCTAAAAGAGTAGCAACATGAACTAAGTTGGAGCAGTATAGAGAAGAGGTGAGCCTACACAAGACTCTTTGAGACATCAACAAAATTTTGAAGAAGTTTGAAGAAGCTTCATGCAAAGAAGCAACAAACAGAGATCCATTTCTTAAGAATAAGGTTGAGATTTAAGAAAAAAAATAAACAACATCTAGGGTAATGCAGCCCAGATGTTCAGAAGCAGCTTTAAGTGTTACTAACACAACTAAGGAGAGTTAAGAGGCGCGTTAGCTCCAATTACTTACACACTTCTCGACTTAACGCACATTCTCTTCAGCACACATAGCATTAAGGTACCAAAATTTTGCAACTTCAAAGTCCTTAGCCACCATTCTATCTGAAAAGTAAAAAATTATATGTTGAAGAAAGAACGATGCACAACGGATAAGGGTTAAAGGATTGAATGAAAGGTTTAAAGTTTTTTTTTCCTTATATAAAATGTATATGTGATTTTTTAATGTGACATGCATTATATTAATTTGAAAAAGGAATTACATGATTTGAAAAGGGCCCATGTAATATTTCAATGCATTATTTTTTTGTGAGATGAGATCCATATGAGATTTGTGAGATGTAATATTTTCAAAAGGGTTTCATTTGAAGTTTTTATTTTAAAAAAAGGTATTCAAATTTTTGAAGAGGGCTTATTAATGGGAGTTTTTCATATTATTTGTGAGCATTGAAATATTTTTTTTTTTAAATAAAAACAATGGAAGGTGGATTTGTGAAAATATTTGTAAACACGTTGTGGTTGTGGAGAAATTGTAAACCCATTTGTTTGTGGAAGCATAGTAGCGAAGAAGCCACCAAAAAATATGTTTGCAAATCGATTTTCTCGTTGAGTTGTAGTAAGCCAACACTCAACAAATGGGAAAATCCAAGAGGTTGAGAAGGTCAAAGTGACAACACAAAATGTTTTCAATCTTTTTATATTTGCAAGTGAAGAGGCAAAATGATGCCTTTGCATTAACATGCATAAAAGAATCTCTGGATGACAACATTCTTCCCCTGATTTCAAATGCCAAGATAGGAAAGGAAGCCTAGGATACCCTTGAGAGGTGTTTTGGTATAAGGGGGAACATTGAAGTTAAAGATGAAGGTGGATCTATAGCAACAGATCTACAACGAAATGAAAATTTTGTTGAATCCCACTATGTTCAACCACAAGTGGATGATGTTTATGAAAAATTCACAGAAGAAGTAGAGAAGGAGAACGAATATGCTCGTGGACCCCAATGTTCACAACCACAAGTGGATGAAAATTTTATGATTCCAACAGCAAATGTTGTTGATGACAATTTGACGATTCCAACAATAGAGCTTGCTAATGATTATTTGGTGATTCCAACAACAAAGCTTGTTGATTATGATTTGGTGATTCCAGCATCAGAGCTTGTTGATGATTATTTGGTGAATCCAAAAATAGAGCTTGCTGATGAGATTAAAACTACTATGGTTAATCTAATAATTAATATTGTTGAAGTAAAATTTAATAGTAAAAAAATTCACTAATGATGAATGGTTGCGGATGATGCAAAAAAAACATGATATTGACATGATTTTATTTGGTGAGATAATCCAACCTATTTGTAGCAGCACAAGTTAGTGAAGAAGAGACAAATATAGAGACAAACATAAAGAAAAAGACAAAAAAAAAGATAGAGGTAGATGCAGAGAAGGAAGCCCACAAAGAGTAAACAGAGATAGAGGAAAAAGAAAAGAAGGAAGTGCAATAGGAGAAAGCTCTCATTTCAAAGAAAAAGGAACAAAACCAATGTGGGTTTGGAGATTTTTTTACACTCATCATTGATTTCCAATGTGTAGGTACACAAGGATATTACGAAGAAGAGGTAAAGTAACTTGAAATATGGCTTGCAACACTTTGTCTAGATGGGGTCTACAAAGAAGTTGTATATATGAATTTTGAAGACAACATGCATGATGAACACATCAATGAAATTTCAGGTATTATAGTTTCGAAGAGATAAAATTTTATTCTCATCTTATGTTGCAGCAGATTGATGATGAAAATGGCACTACACAAAATAATATGTGGCAGTAGCCCACATAGAAGACATTTTTTGAAGAAGTCTAGGACATGCTTAGATAATCTGGAACAATAGAAGACTTGCAACAGTAAATGAAGAAACATAGTTTTGAAGGATACAACAAAGAGAAAAAACTGAAACAATTTAGAGGCTACAGGATCTGGAAGAAGAGAAGAAGAAAAATTTGAAGTCAATTTTTTAAATTGTAAGCCTCGTTGAGACATAGACCAATATGTATCTTTATTAAATTTTTATGTTGTTGTAATTAAGGGGAAGTGTTGGATAATCTAATTCCAACCATCTGCTAGGTGTCAAAATCGTCCATCCAAGTCTCCAGGTTAAGTTTCAGTTAATCCAGTTTTGATCTGGATTTATGCAGGAACGCAATAAAACACATAAATAGACACAAACACTGATATGCAGTGGAAACGATACTTCATTGTATTTAAATCAAATGACTGAAATATGCTTACAGACATAATGGAAATAAAAATAGCTAGGGTGCTGGTAGCGTATCTCTGAGAAGAGATGTGGAAGCTACAAACCTTTGAACTGTGTTAAAATGAGGCTCGAGGGCATATTTATTATTGAGAAAAAATGGATAACTCTAAACATCCAAAAACCTAACCCTAGGAGATGAAGCACCAAAACTTTGGGCCCTATTTGGGTAAATTGGAGTTTCAACTTCTCAAGGACGTAACTTCGACATACGATCTCCGTTTGACATGTATCATACCTTGTTAGAAATATCTATTCGAGGAGTACAAATTTTAGTGTGAGAAACATCGATCCATGGACCCATGTTGCTCCCGTTTTCCCAAAAAAAGTCGTTTATGGCCTCAAAACAGCTCCGAAAGTTCAGGACCTGAAAAACTGCTAAAAATAGTAAGTTGTGTTGCAACTTAAAAACTGAAAGAACTGATGGTGGGGGTTCAAATGGAACAGGTGGGTGGCCACCAATATCCACCTGGATCATTAAGGCCCCAAAAAGGCTCTGGGAGTGCAGGATCCGAAAACCTGCTAAAAATAGTAAGTTGTGCTGAAAGTGAAAAGATACAAGAATTGAGGGTGCAGGTCCAAATGGAATAGGTGGGTGGCCACCATTATCCACCTAGATCATTCCTCCCTCCTTAGGAAGTAATGATCCCCATTGCGTTGAGATCCTCCATGAGATGAGGCAAATTCTGTTGAACTGAGTATTAGATTTGTCATGAACCTGCGGGCGGACATGCTGGATGTATTTAGTAATTTTGGTTTCTTTATCAGCCTCAAACAGTACATGTGTGGATTATGTATGTGTAGTTGCATGAGGTATGGCAACATCAGGCGACAGTGTGTCAGGGGTCAGATCAATGGAGTGCTTGTCCTAACAGTGTAGCGGAACCTCTGTGAGTGAGGAGAAAATGTCCTCGTATTCCTCCATGACTTTGTCCATCTGCTGCAGCCATGTAGGGAGCCCTGTTTTGAGGTTGTGGCCACAATATTATTCTTTCCCTGTGAGCGAGTTTTAAGGAAAATAAATTTCCTGGTTTGGGAAACAATCTTACTGCGTTGTTTTACAGTATTAAAAGAGATGACACGAGGTGATACTACCTCTGGTATCATGTAAAAGTTATTTCCCAAAGTAATAATAATAGCATGAGCCCAAGAATCATACACAACATGTCACCTCCATAAGTATGGTTGGCCCAATAATACATCATCTACATCAAGAGAAGCAACATCACATAATACCTCATCCGTGAATGGCTTAATGTTGTACGGAAGGCGGCACTATTGGCACATGTGGATATCTCTTCCTGGGAGAAGCCACTCAATGGTATACAGCTACGGGTGTGCTATGCTTGGTAAGCCGAGACACTTCATGACCTCTGTTGAAATGAGGTTCTTTTGGCTTCCGCTATCGACAAGGAATTACAGTGGATAACCCTTCACCCACATCTCTGAATGGAAGAGATGCTCCCCCTCCTCTGGATCCTCGGGATCCTCCCTCTGGACCTTGGTGGTGGAAACAATGGCACTAGGATCCACATCAATTATTTTCTTCCCTTTTTCATTTCCTTTATCTAGTTCTGACTCAATATCAGAAAATGCATCTAATTCAGGTGCCTTTAGTTCGGCCACCAACTATTGTTTCGCCCGACACTCATTTGTGCTATGAGTGGGGTTGTTATGAAATTCACACCACTTCTCTGTGTCCTTATTTGGATTTGTGGTGTTGTTCTGAGTCGCCCTAGTTTGGCCTTTCCCCTTGTTCTGTAGTTTGGGGGCACCTTTCCCTAGCTTCGGATTCGCAGATCCAAAGTCTCGCTTCTTCTGCTTAAATTTCTGCTCGATCTTGGCGGCATAGAGATATGTCGTGCCAAGTGATGTAATGTCGAGGAACTCCATTTATTCCTGAATGTGTTTGTGCAGACAACCGTAGTACTTGAGAAACAAATGTCTCTCTGAATATTTAATACCCAACATTGCGCGCAGGGTATGGAACAAATTCGTCAGTTCGTGCACATCTTCATCCCTTTGTTGCCATAGCGTGGTCCATTGAATATATTTTTCATCATAGCTCCCCACGGGGTAATATTGTTCCTTGATGCCATCTCAAAAGGAATTCCAAGTGGGTGTGCCCGAGAATAGAGAGGGTTCCCATTCGTCCTCTTTCTCACAGTAGGTTTCCCACCAGTCTTTGACATGGGGAGCAGCTTTAGGGAGTGCAAAAATAATATTTTCTCGGTCGGAGAAATCATGGACTGAGAAATACCCTTCCAGCAAATTTAACCATATATCTATGGTGTTTGCATCTATCTAGCATTCAAATACATGAATGCCAAATTTTACCTGTACCTTGAAGGGAGTGGTGCCTCTAGAGTGGTTGTTGGATGTAGATTCGTTGTAGGAGGGTAGTTGTTGAAGGATCTGAACAAAGTTATCCATCATTGCATTCCTTTGTATCTCGAGGGCCTCCTCGAGTAATATTTTGATAAGATATCATGCTCCCTCATATTTATTTTCTTTTTCCATGGGAGGTCATCGGGGTTTGCGAGGCTAATCTTGCAAGGGTTCAACTAGATCGAGCCCTAACTCCTTATACCCTGATCACATTGGGGACATGCAAAGAAAATTAGAGAAAGAGTAGACCCGCTCTGATACCACTAATCCGAGTTTATGCAGCAACACAATAAAACACATAATTAGACATAAACACAGAGATGCAAGGAAATAATACTTCATTTTATTTAAATCAAATGACTGAAATATGCTTGCAGACATTATGGAAATAAAAATAGCTAGGGTGCTGGTAGCGTATCTCTGAGAATAGATGTGGTGGCTACAGACCTCTGAACTGTGTTACAATGAGGCTCGAGGGCCTATTTATTATTGATAAACAATGGATAACTCTAAACTTCCAAAAACCTAACCCTAGGAGATGAAGAGCCAAAACTATGGGCCCCATTTGGGTAAATTGGTGTTTCAACTTCCCAGGGACGTAACTTCGGCATACGATATTTGTTTAACGCATATCATACCTCGTTAGAAAGATCTATATGAGGAGTACAACTTTCAGTGTGAGAAACATCAGTCCATGCCTCTATATTGCTATTGGTTTTCCGAAAAAACATCGTTTAGGGCCTCAAAATGGCTTCGGAAGTTCAGGACCCGAAAAACTGCTAAAAATAGTGAGTTGTGCTACAACTTAAAAATTGAAAGAACTGATGGTGGGGGTTCAAATGGAGTAGGTGGGTGGCCACCAATATCCACTTGGATCATTAAGGCCCCAAAATGGCTCTGGGAGTGCAGGACCCAAAAAACTGCTAAAAATAGTACGTTGTGCTGAATGTGAAAAGATGAAAGAATTAATGGTGTGGGTAAAAATGGAATAGGTGGATGGCCACCATTATCCACCTCAATCATTCATCCCTCCTTAGGAAGAAATGGTCCCCATTGCATTGAGATCCTTCATCAGATGAGGTAAATTTTGTTTAAATGGGTATTAGATTTTTCATGGACCTGCGGGCGGACATGCTGGATATGTTTAGTAATTTTTGTTTCTTTATCAGCCTCAGATAGTACATGTGTGGATTTTGTATGTGTAGTTGTAGGAGGTATGGCAACATCAGGCGACAGTGCGTCGGGGGTCAGATCAATGGAGTGCTTGTCCTGACAGTGTAGAGGAACCTCTATGAGTGAGGAGAAAATTTCCTCCTATTCCTCCATGACTTTGTCCATCTGCTACAGCCATGCAGGGGAGCCCTTTTTCAAGGTTGTGGCCACAATATTCTTCTTTCCCTGTGAGCAAGTTGTAAGGAAAATAAATTTCCTGGTTTGGGAAACAATCTTACTGCGTTTTTTTGCAGTAGTCAAAGAGATGATAGGAGGCAGTACTACCTCTGGTATCTTGTACAAGTTATTTCCCATATTAATAATAACAACACGAGGCCTAGACTCATACAAAACATGTCGCCTCCACAAGTATGGTTGGCCCAATAATACATTAGCTACATCAAGAGGAGCAACATCACATAATACCTCATTTGTGAATGACTTGATGCTATACAGAAAGCGGCACTGTTGGAGGATGCAGATATATCTCCCTGGGCAAAGCCACCCGATGATATACGACTACGGGTTTGCTATGTTCGGTAGGCTGAGTTGCTTCACGACCTCTGCTGAAATGAGGTTCTTTTGGCTTCCGCTATCGACAAGGAATTGCAGTGTAGAAACCTTCACCCACATCTATGAATGGAAGATGCGCTCCCCCTCCTCTAGATCCTCAGGATCCTCCCTGTGGATCTTGGTGGTAGCAACAATGGGACTAGGATCTGCATCAATGATTTGCTTCCCTTTGTCATTGCATTTTTCTGGTTCTGACTTAGTATTAGAAAATGCATTTGATTCAGGTGCCTTTAGTTCGGCCACCGACTGTTTGGCCCGACACTCATTTGCGCTATGGGTGGGGCTTTTATGAAATTCACACCACTTCCCATGTCCTTCTTTTGATTTTTGGTATTTTTTTGATTCACCCCACTTTTTCATTTCCCCTTGTTCTGCGGTTCGGGGGCACTTTTCCCTGGTTTCAGATTCGCAGATCCAAATTATCGCTTATTCTACTTAAATTTATGCTTGATCTTGGTAGCATAGTGATATGTCGTGCCAACCAATTTAATGTTAAGGAACTCCACTTCCTCCTGAATGTGTTTGTGCAGATAGCGGCGGTACTTGAGCACCAAAAGGCTCTATGAATATTTAATAGCCAACTTTTTGCGCAGGGTATGGAACAAATTCATCAGTTCATGCACATCTTGATCCCTTTGTTGTTGTAGCATGGTCCATTGAATGTATTTGTGATCATAGCTCCCCACGGGGTAATATTGTTCCTTGATGCCGTCTCAGAATGAATTCCAAGTGGGTGTGGCCGAGAACAGAGAGGGTTCCCCTTCGTCCTCTTTCTCACAGTAGGTTTCCCACCAGTCTTTGACATGGGGAGCGGCTTTAAGGAGTGAAAAAATAATATTTTCTCAGTCAGAGAAATCATGGACTGATAAATACCCTTCCAGAAAATTTAACCATATATCTACGATGTCTGCATATATCTGGCCTTCAAATACAAGAATGTCAAAGTTTACCTGTACCTTGAAGGGAGTGGTGCCTCCAGAGTGGTTGTTGGATGCAGATGCGCCATAGGTGGGCAGTCGTTGAAGGATCTGAGAAAATTTATCCATCATCGCGTTCATTGGTTTCTCAAGGGCCTCCTCGAGAAATATTTTGATAGGATCTCTTGCTCCCTTGTATTTCTTTTCTTCCGTCATGGGAGGTCGTCGGGGTTTTCGAGGATGATATTGCAAGGGTTCAACCAGATCAAGCCCTAACTCCTTATACCATGACCGCGTTGGGGACATGCAAAGAAAAACAGAGAAAGAGCAGCCCGCTCTGATACCATTGATCCAGATTTATGAAGGAACGCAATAAAACACATAAATAGACATAAACACAGAGATGCAATGGAAACAATACTTCATTTTATTTAAATTGAATGGCTGAAATATGATTGCAAACATAATGGAAATAAAAATAGCTAGGGTGTTGGTAGCGTATCTTTGAGAAGATATGTGGAGGCTAAAGACCTCTGAATTGTGTTACAATGACGCTCGAGGGCCTATTTATTATTGAGAAACAATGGAGACCTCTAAACTTCCAAAAACCTAACCCTAGGAGATGAAGTGCCAAAACTATGGGCCCCGTTTGGGTAAATTGGTGTTTCAACTTCCCGGTGATGTAACTTTGGCATATGATATCTTTTTGACGCGTATCATACCTCGTTAGAAAGATCTATCCAAGGAGTACAATTTTCAGTGTGAGGAACATCAATCCATGCATCCATGTTAGTCTTGGTTTTCCAAAAAAACATCGTCTAGGGCCTCAAAATGGTTCTGGAAGTTCAGGACCCGAAAAACTGCTAGAAATAGTAAGTTGTGTTGCAACTTAAAAATTGAAAGAACTAATCGTGGGGGTTGAAATGGAATAGGTGGGTGGCCACCAATATCCACCTAGATAATTAAGGCCCCAAAACGGCTGTGGGAGTGTAGGACCCGAAAAACTGCTAAAAATAGTAAGTTGTGCTGGATGTGAAAAGATGCAAGAATTGATGGTGCGGGTCCAAATGAAATAGGTGGGTGGCCACCATTATCCACCTGGATCATTCCTCCGTCCTTAGAAAGAAATGGTCCCCATTGCGTTGAGATCCTCCATGAGATGAGGCAAATTCTATTGAAATGGGTATTAGATTTGTCATGGACCTACGAATGGACATGCTGGATGTGTTTAGTAATTTTGGTTTCTTTATTAGCCTCAGAAAATACATGTGTGGATTATGTATGTGTAGTTGCAGGAGGTATGGAAACATCAGGCGGTGGTGCATCGGGGGTCAGATCAATGGAGTGCTTGTCCTGAGATTTTAGAGGAACCTCTATGAGTGAGGAGAAAATTTCCTCGTATTCCTCCATGACTTTGTCCATTTGCTGCAACCGTGCAGGGGAGCCTTGTTTCAAGGTTGTGGCCACAATATTCTTCTTTCCCTATGAGCGAGTTGTAAGGAAAATAAATTTCCTAGTTTGGGAAATAATCTTACTGCGTTGTTTTGCAATAGTCAAAGAGATGATAGGAGGTAGTACTACCTCTGGTATCATGTACAAGTTATTTCCAAAATTAATAATAACAGCACGAGGCCTAGACTCATACACACGTCACCTCCACAAGTATGGTTGGCCCAATAATACATCAGCTACATCAAGAGGAGCAACATCACATAATACCTCATCCTTGAATGGCTTGATGTTGTACGGAAGGCGACACTGTTGGTGGATGCGGATATCTCTCCCTGGGTGAAGCCACCCGATGGTATTCCGCTATCAACAAGGAATTGCAGTGGAGAACCCTTCACCGACATCTGCAAATGGAAGATACGCTCCCCCTCCTCCGGATCCTCGGGATCCTCCCTCTGGATCTTGGTGGTGGCAACAATGACACTAGGATCTGCATCAATGATTTTCTTCCCTTTTTCATTGCCTTTTTCTGGTTCTAACTCAATATTAGAAAATGCATCTGATTCGGGTGCCTTTAGTTCAGCCACCAACAACTATCCTTCTTTGGATTTATGGTATTGTTCTGATTCACTCCACTTTGGCCTTTCCCCTTGTTCTGCAATGTGGGGGCACCTTTCCCTGGCTTCAGATTCACAAATCCAAAGTCTCGCTTCTTCTACTTAAATTTCTGCTCGATCTTGGTAGCATAGCAATATTTCGTGCCAAGCGATGTAATGTCGAGGAACTCCATTTCCTCCTGAATGTGTTGGTGCAGACAGCCGCGGTACTTGAGCACCAAATGTCTCTCTAAATATTTAATACCCAAATTTTTGCGTAGGGTATGGAACAAATTCATTAGTTCATGCACATCTTGATCCCTTTGCTACAGTAGCATGGTCCATTGAGTGTATTTGTCATCATAGCTCCCCACGGGGTAATCTTGTTCCTTGATGTCGTCTCGGAATGAATTCCAAGAACAGAGAAGGTTCCCCTTCGTCGTCTTGCTCATAGTAGGTTTCCCACCAGTATTTGACATGGGGAGCGGCTTTAAGGAGTGCAAAAATAATCTTTTCTCGGTTAGAGAAATCATGGATTGAGAAATACCCTTCCAGCAAATTTAACCATCTATCTATGACGTCTGCATCTTTCTGGCCTTCAAATATAGGATTGTGAAAGTTTACCTGTACCTTGAAGGGAGTGGTGCCTCTAGAATGGTTTTTGGATGCAGATGTGCCATAGGTGGGCAGTCGTTGAAGGATCTGAGCACATTTATCCATCATCACGTTCCTTTGTTTCTTGAGTGCCTCCTCGAGCAATATTTTGATAGGATCTGCTGCTCCCCCATCTTTCTTTTCTTCTGCCATGGGAGGTCATTGAGGTTTGTGAGGCTGATATTGCAAGGTTTCAAGCAGATCGAGCCCTAACTCCTTATACCCTAACCGCGTTGGGGACATGCAAATAAAAATAGAGAAAGAGCAGACCCGCTCTGATACCACTGATCCTTATTTATGCAGGAACGCAATAAAACACATAAATATACATAAACTCAAAGATGCAGCGGAAACAATACTTCATTATTTTATTTAAATCAAATGACTGAAATATTCTTACAGACATAATGGAAATAAAATTAGCTAGGGTGTAGGAAACCTATGCCTAGGAAATGAAGCGCCAAAGCTATGGGCCCCGTTTGGGTAAATTGATGTTTCAACTTCCCAGGGACGTAACTTCGGCATACGATCTCCATTTGACAGGTATCATACCTCTTTAGAAATACCTATCCGAGGAGTACAACTTTCGATATGAGAAAAATTGGTCAATGGGCCCATGTTGCTCCCAGTTTTCCCAAAAAACATTATTTAGGGCCTCAAAACAGCTCCGGAAGTTCAGGACCCGAAAAGAACTAAAAATAGTAAGTTGTGCTACAACTTAAAAACTAAAGGAACTGATGGTGGGGGTTCAAATGGAATAGATGGGTGGCCACCAATATCCACCTGGATAATTAAGGCCCCAAAATGGCTCCGGAAGTGCAGGACCCGAAAAACTGCTAAAAATAGTAAGTTGTGCTAAATGTGAAAAGCTCCAAGAATTGATGGTGTGGGTCCAAATGGAATAGGTGGGTTGCCACCATTATTCACCTGGATCATTCCTCCCTCCTTAGGAAGCAATGATCCCCATTGCATTGAGATCCTCCATAAGATGAGGCAAATTCTGTTGAACTGGGTATTAGATTTGTCATGGACCTGTGGGCAGACATGCTGGATGTGTTTAGTAATTTTGGTTTCTTTATTAGCCTCAGACATTACATGTGTGGATTTTGTATGTGTAGTTGCAGGAGGTATGGAAACATCAGGCTACGGTGCATCGGGGATCAGATCAATGGAGTGCTTGTCTTGACAGTGTAGAGGAACCTCCGTGAGTGAGGAGAAAATGTCCTCGTATTTCTCCATGAATTTTTCCATCTGCTGCAATCGTGCAGGGGAGCCCTATTTCGAGGTTGTGGCCACAATATTATTCTTTCCCAGTGAGTTAGTTGTAAGGAAAATAAATTTCTTGGTTTGGGAAACAATATTACTTGGTTGTTTTACAGTAGTCAAAGAGATGATAGGAGGCGGTACTACCTCTGGTATCTTGTACAAGTTATTTCCAAAAGTAATAATAATAGCACGAGTCCTAGACTCATACACAACATGTCCCCTCCACAAGTATGGTTGGCCCAATAATACATCAACTACATCAAGAGGAACAACATCACATAATACCTCATCCGTGAATGGCTTGATGCTGTACGAAAGGCAACACTGTTGGCGCATGCAAATATCTCTCCCTGGGTGAAGCCACCCGATGGTATGCGACTGCGAGTGTGCTTTGGACGATAGGCCAAGCCGCTTCATGACCTATACTGAAATGAGGTTCTTTTGGCTTCCAGTATCGACAAGGAATTGCAGTGGAGAATCCTTCACCCACATTTGCGAATGGAAGAAGCACTCCCCCTCCTCTGGATCCTCGGGATCCTCCCTCTGGATCTTGGTGGTGGAAACAATGGCACTAGGATCTGCATCAAATATTTTATTCCCATTTTCATTTCCTTTGTATGGTTCTGACTCAGTATCAGAAAATGCATCTGATTCGGGTGCCTTTAGTTCGGCCACCAACGACTGTTTGGCCCGACACTCGTTTGTGCTATGAGTGGGGTTGTTATGAAATTTACACCACTTCCCCGTGTCCTTATTTGGATTTGTGGTTTTGTTCTGAGTCACCCCACTTTGGCCTTTCCCCTTATTCTGCGGTTCAGGGGCACCTTTCCTTGGCTTCGGATTCATAGATCCAAAGTCTCGCTTCTTCTGCTTAAATTTCTGCTCGATCTTGGTGGCATCGCGATATTCTGTGCCAAGCGATGTAATGTCGAGGAACTCTATTTCCTCTAGAATGAGTTTGTGTAGACAACCGCGGTACTTGAGCACCAAATCTTGCTCTGAATCTTTAATACCCAACTTTATGCGCAAGGTATGGAACAAATTCGTCAGTTCATGCACATATTGATCCCTTTGCTACCACAACATGGTCCATTGAATGTATTTGACATCATAGCTACCCACGGCGTAATATTATTCCTTGATGCCATTTCGGAATGAATGCCAAGTGGTCGTTGCTGAGAACAGAGAGGTTTCCCCTTCGTCCCCTTGCTCACAGTAGGTTTCCTACTAGTATTTGACATGGGGAGTGGCTTTAAGGAGTGAAAAAATAATTTTTTCTTGGTCGGAGAAATCATGGACCGAAAAATACCCTTCCAGCAAATTTGAACATCTAACTATGACATTTGCATATATATGGATTTCAAATGAAAGAATGTCAAAGTTTACCTATATATTGAAGGGAGTGGTGCCTCCAGAGTGGTTTTTGGACGCAGATGCACCATAGGTGGGTAGTCATTGAAGGATCTTAGCAAAGTTATCAATCATTGCATTCCTTTTTTTCTCGAGGGCCTCCTCAAGAAATATTTTGATAGGATCTCCTACTCCCTCGTGTTTCTTTTCTTCCTCCATGGGAGGTCATCAGGGTTTGTGAGGCTGATCTTGCAAGGGTTTAACCAGATCGAGCCCTAACTCCTTATACCCTGACCGCGTTGGGGACATGCAAAGAAAAACAGAGAAAGAGAAGACCCGATCTGATACCACTGATCCGGATTTATGTAGCAATGCAATAAAACACATAAATAAACATAAACATAGAGATGGAGTGGAAACAATACTTCATTTTGTTTAAATCAAATGACTGAAATATGCTTACAAACCTAATGGAAATAAAACTAGCTAGGGTGCTCATAGCATATCTCTGAGAAGAGATGTGGCTGCTATAGACCTCTGAACTGTGTTAAAATGAGGATCTAGGGCCTATTTGTTATTGAGAAACAATGGAGAACTCTAAACGTCCAAAAACCTAACCCTAGGAGATGAAGCGCAAAAACTATTGGCCTCGTTTGGGTAAATTGGTGTTTCAACGTCCCGGGGACGATCTATGTTTGACATGCATCATACTTGTTATAAATATCTATCCAAGGAGTACAAATTTCAATGTGAGCAACATCCTCACTGGTCCATGGACGAATGTTGCTCCCGGTTTTCCCAAAAAACGTCTTTTAGGGCTTCAAAATGGCTCTGGAAATTTAGGACCCAAAAAACTACTAAAAATAATAAGTTGTGCTGCAACTTAAAAACTGAAAGAAATGATGGTGGGGGATCAAATGGAATATATGGGTGGCCACCAATATCCACCTGGATCATTAAGGTCCCAAAACAGCTCCAGGAGTGCAGGACCCGAAAACCTACTAAAAATAGTAAGTTGTGCTGAATGTAAAAAGCTGCAAGAATTGATGGTGCGGGTCCAAATGGAATAGGTGGGTGGCCACCGCTATCCACCTAGATCATTCCTCCCTCCTTAGGAAGCAATGGTCCCCATTGCGTTGAGATCCTCCATGAGATGAGGCGAATTCTGTTGAACTGGGTATTAGATTTGTCATGGACCTGCGGTTGGACATGCTGGATGTGTTTAGTAATTTTGGTTTCTATATCAACCTTAGATGGTACATGTGTGGATTTTGTATGTGTAGTTACAGGAGGTATGGCAACATCAGGTGGTGGTGCGTCGGGGGTCAGATCAATGGAGTGCTTATCCTGATAGTGTAGAGGAACCTATGTGAGTGAAGAGAAAATGGCCTCGTATTCCTCCATGACTTTTTCCATCTGCTACAGCCATGCAGGGGAGCCCTATTTCGAGGTTGTGGCCACAATATTCTTCTTTCTCTGTGAGTGAGGTTTAAGGAAAATAAATTTCATGGTTTAGGAAACAATCTTACTGCATTGTTTTGTAGTAGTCAAAGAGATGATACGAGGCGGTACTACCTCTGGTATCCTGGACAAGTTATTTCCCAAAGTAATAATAACAACATGAGGCCTAGACTCATACACAACATGTATCCTCCACAAGTATGGTTGGCCCAATAATACATCATCTACATCAAGAGGAGCAACATCACATAATACCTCATCCATGGATGGCTTGATGCTACACATAAGGCGACACTCTTGGTGGATGCAGATATCTCTCCCTGGGTGATGCCACCTGATGGTATATGACTGTTGGTGTGCTATGGTTGGTAGGCTAAGCTACTTCATGACCTCTGCTTAAATGAGGTTCTTTTGGCTTCCGCTATCGATAAGGAATTGCAGTGGAGAACCCTTCACCCACATCTACAAATGGAGGAGGCGCTCCCCCTCCTCTAGATCCTCGAGATCCTCCCTCTAGATCTTGGTGGTGGCAACAATCGCACTAGGATCCACATCAATGATTTTCTTCCCTTTGTCATTGCCTTTGTCTGGTTCTGACTCGGTATCATAAAATGCATCTGATTCAGGTGCCTTTAGTTCGGCCACCAATGACTGTTTGGCCCGACACTCGTTTGTGCTATGAGTGGGGCTGTTATAAAATTCACACCACTTCCCCGTGTCCTTCTTTGGATTTTTGGTGTTGTTCTGAGTCACCTCGCTTTGGCCTTTCCCCTTGTTCTGTGCTTCGAGGGCACCTTTCCCTGGCTTTGGATTTGCAAATCCAAAGTCTCGCTTCTTTTGCTTAAATTTCTGCTTGATCTTGGCAGCATAGCGATATTTTGTGCCAAGCGATGTAATGTCGAGGAACTCCATTTCCTCCTGAATGTGTTTGTGCAGACAGCCGTGGTACTTGAGCAACAAATGACACTCTGAATCTTTAATACCCAACTTTGTGCGCAGGGTATGGAACAAATTCGTCAGTTCATGCACATCTTCATCCCTTTGTTGCCGCAGCATTGTCCATTGAATGTATTTCTCATCATAGATTCCCACAGGGTAATATTGTTCCTTGATGCCGTCTTGGAATGAATTCCAAGTGGGTGTGGCCAAGAACAGAGAGGGTTACCCTTCATCCTCTTACTCACAGTAGGTTTCCCACCAGTCTTTGACATGGGGAGTGGATTTAAGGAGTGAAAAAATAATCTTTTCTCTGTTAGAGAAATCATGGACTGAGAAATACCTTCCAGAAAATTTAACCATATATCTACGAAATCTACATCTATCTGGCCTTCAAATATAGGAATGTCAAAGTTTACCTGTACCTTGAAGGGAGTGGTGCCTCGAGAGTGATTGTTGGATGCAGATGCGCCAAAGGTGGGCAGCTGTTGAAGGATCTGAGCAAAGTTATCCATCATTGCATTCATTTTTTTCTCAAGGGCCTCCTCGTGAATGTTGAAAATGCAGCAAGATGACGGAGCTTAGTGAAATGAAGTCGCCTTCACTAAGTGGGCCCGCAGGCGAATTCTGGCGCAAAATCTATTTTTAGACTATGTCTATTTTTAGACATATGGAGCATGGTTCGGGGATTCCAGTTTGAGATTCTTGGAGCATTGGTAATGTTGGTAAAAATAGATGAGACTCTATTTTTTAGGTCGAAGAGGTCGAAGTCTATTTTTAGACTGCCTCTCCTAAAAATAAGGAAGTCAAATATTATTTACCCTTAATAATATTTGGACTCTAAACAGCATTTTACTCTCTTGGAGCACTTCAGTTCGAGCTACAGAAGTGGCTCATGCATCTGACAGAGGAATTACGCTATTCCCAAGGGTTTGATGGCATCATGCATGGTTGACTTCAGTTAGGACTTCAGTGGCAGAAGTTTGGTGGAGTTAATGAGACGGCTAGTGGAGTTGTGTTCTGTTTATTTTAGTTGAACTAGTTGAGATTAGTTTAACTAGCTAATCAATTAGTTATGAGTGGAGTGAATTAAATATTATTTAATTCATTAATTAATAACTCATTATTCAACTCAAGAACACATCAGTTCACTACAGTGCATGATCAGTTCAGTGGAGACCAGTGAAAGAGATAGATGAAAGGGTGGAGTTAGCTATCAGTGGCGACATCAGTTGTGCATGATATTTGCACCACACTTGGAGGATTTGTCCATGAAAATTGCGCAGTCAAGCCAAGAAGATTCGAACCTTGGATCTCTATATAGACAGGCCTGGATTGCGCAATAGAGGCAAGGCAATTGGCGGTGAGTTTTGAACCAGTAACCTGTTCAAAACTGAGCTAGATTGTGTGTAACTTCATGAGAAAGTACTGAGTACTTGTGAGGAGTATTGTACTGAGTTGTTACATGATTTCTCCATTATAATATACACAATAGCTGCGGGTTTCTAGCTATAAGATTTCCCCATACATACTGTGTTAATGTGTATGATGATTTGATGTGTTATCGCTTGATTTTATTTCCGCATGTTTGATGATCTGAGTGGAAGAGATTATGTGTTGCATATAAATTCGAATTGTATGTGATCAGGATAGTCTCGGTGGATAATTAATCATTATTCAGCAAATTTCTACATGGTATCGGAGCTATTGAAGCAGAGATTGATCATCACAGTGATTACAAACTTATTTCGGTAGACAGAGTCTGCATGCGGGCCAGGTAGCCTCCGGATTCATCTTTCTTCGGAAAGTAAAAGGTCTGGTAAACGCCCCTTGCAGTCGATCTCTGTGCTAGAAATAATTTTTTCTCACGATCTAGAGCGGTTGAGCTTTGAGGTGGAATTCGAAATTTTGCAGCAGTTTTGTTTTCTTGGTGCCAGTGTTGAAAATGTCTTTCAACGGTTTGCGACTCGAATATGCTCTTGAAGGCAGTTCGAATTATGTTGCATGGAAGGATCGTATGGAGGCAGTATTAGAAGATAATGGTCTGAAGGAGTTCGTAGATATGGATGTCTAAAAGCCCACTGATCCTGCTAAAGTCGAAGCATGGCAAAAGAAGATGGCGAAATGTCGAAGGATCCTGTTGGAGGGCGTCAAGGATCATATTGTATCCAGCCTGCATGGAAAGGCTACTCCATATTTAATGTGGAAAGCTTTGACGGATCTATTCCAGAGTAAGAGCGACCAAAGGAAGCTGGCGCTCAAAGATAAGCTCGGGAACATCAAGATGGAGAAAGGCGACAGTATCGCCAAATACCTCAGGAAGTTCACTCAATGCAGAGATGAGCTGGGAAGTGTGGGGGTGATTGTCGAAGACGAGGACATGGTCGACCTGGCTCTCCTTGGTCTTTAGAAGGCTTGGCACTCATATCAAGATAGTGTCAATGGTCGGGAGAAGCTGCCAGGATGGGAGCGCCTTTGGGCGGATCTCATGCAGGAGGAGATAAGGAGGACTACTCGAGATGGATCTTCATCAAAGGGAGCTGATGAAGAAAACTGCGCTTTGGTTGCCAAAGCAAAGAAGGGGAAGGGTAAGAAAACCTCTCATTCTGGTGCAAAGGGCAAGAAGCAGGATATGGCGAAAGTGAAGTGTTTTCACTGCCATGATCACGGACATTATGCTACCAATTGTCCAGAGAAGAAGAAGAACAAGCAAGCGGGAAGATCTGCAGATGGAGAAGCTTTGGCTTCACAGTTCGAGCTTGACTTTTCACTGATTGCATGCTTGGTTTCAAGTGTGATGGGATCGGTGTGGTTCTTGGACAGCGGTGCGTCATTTCATCTGACGGGAGATCGGGAGTTGTTCTCAGATCTGGAGGACAAGGATTTGGGTATGCACATCGAGATGGGCGATGACGGTAGATACAGTGCGACTGGTATCGGTACCGTATCCTTTCAGAGGGAGTCTGGTAAACCCTTTGTCTTAAAGGATGTCATGCATGTACCTAGATTGAAGAAGAACCTGATTTCAGTAGCGATGTTGGAGGATAAGGGGTATGATGTGGTCTTCAGCGAAGGAAAAGCCTTCCTGCGAAGTAAGACTACTGGAGAGACCCAGAAGATAGGGGTTCGAACTCAGAACCTTTATCAGTTGCAGGTAGATGACTGCGCAGCTATGGCATGCAAGGCGGGAGAAGTGGTGAGCCGGGATGATGAGGGCGAACTATGGCACAGGAGATTGGGCCATCTTCACCATGGAGCTTTGAAGATTATGCAGCAGATTTCTACTGGACTTCCTAAGGGCACCCTTGCGCAGTCAGATCAGTGCAAGGGGTGTACTTTAGGGAAGTATGTGAAAGCCACCTTTCACGAGAAGGATAGTCACGCCATGATGATCCTTGAGAGAGTTCACACAGACGTGTGTGGTCCTTTCTCAGTTGCTTCGACAGCAAAGCACAAGTATTATGTGATCTTTGTTGATGATTTCTCTCGAAAGTGCTGGATCTTCTTCATGCGGAAGAAGAGCGATACATTCGCGAAGTTCTGTGAGTTTAAAGCACTGGTCGAGAAGGAGTCGGGGAAGAAGGTGATTGCTCTAAGGAGTGATAACGGTGGTGAATTCATCTCGGTTGAATTCAAGGAGTTCTGCAGCGCAGAAGGGATTCGGAGAGAGCTCATTGCACCCCATAACCCACAGCAGAATGGGGTGGCTGAGCGGAAGAACAGAACGATCGTGGGTGCTGCACGGGCGATGTTGCATGATCGGGGCCTACCCCTTCACTTGTGGGCTGAGGCATGCAATACAGCAGTGTATGTGCAGAACCGTTGTCCTCACAAGGTTCTTGGCATGAGTACACCAGAGGAGGCTTATTCTGGCAAGAGGCCTGATATTTCCCATTTGCAGATTTTTGGTTCTTCTGTCTACATGCATGTGACGAAGGATGCGAGAAGGAAGCTGGATCCAACTGCTGAGGTTGGAATATTTGTGGGGTACACTGATACACCTCACAACTATCGGGTGTATTTGTCAGACAGTCGCAAGACTGTTGTGCGACGGGATATAAAATTTCGGGAGGAGAAAGCCATGCAGTGTTCGCTTGAGAGGGAGCTACACTTGCATGCAGATGAGGAGCTGTTAGTTCCTAAGGAGGAGCTTCCGGATGTGGATCAGCCACAAGAGGAGGTTCAAGAGGTGGAAGAAACCACCCAGGCAGCGCCAACCATCAAAGGGCGCATGCGCACTACAGAAGCTGAGCGACTGGCTCGGGATGCAGAGAAGGTTGTAGGACCACCTACAGCACAGCGCAGACAGAGACAGTCACCGGATCGGTACACTGGATACATGGCTCTTGTGAGTCAATGTGTTGTGTCGGAGCCATCCTCTTTTGAGGAAGCTGTGGAGGAACCCGCATGGGTTGATGCCATGATCGAAGAATATGATTCGATCATCAGGAACAGTGCATGGGAGATTGTCCCAAGACCGGTTGGGAAATCAGTTGTAGGTTCGCGATGGATCTACAAGGTGAAGCAGGCGGCTGGCGGGAGTGTGGAGAAGTACAAGGCGAGATTTGTCGCCCGTGGCTTCTCACAGATCGAGGGGATTGACTATGAGGAGACTTTTGCACCTGTCGCAAGGTACTCTTCCATACGGACGATCCTTGCTCTCTCAGCGCAGATGGGGTGGCACATTCATCAGATGGATGTGAAGACTGCGTTCCTCAATGGAGTTATTGAGGAAGAGGTGTACATAGAGCAGCCTGAAGGTTTTGAGATCTTCAGCAGTGAGTCACATGTGTGCCGACTCAAGAGATCACTGTACGGGCTGAAGCAAGCACCTCGTGCTTGGTACACTCGGATAGACAGCTACTTCACCGGGCTTGGATTCTCCAAGAGTGAGGCGGATCCTAACCTATACCAGATTGTGGTGGAGGGGAAACTGTTGATCATCGTACTGTATGTAGATGATCTGATTTTGACTGGCAATGAGCAGTTGATACTTTCATGCAAGTAGGATCTTGCACGAGAGTTTGAGATGAAGGACTAGGGCATCCTTCATTATTTCCTGGGATTGGAGATTTGGCAGTGTAGCGGAGGACTGTATTTGGACTCTAAACAGCAGTTTACTCTCTTGGAGCACTTCAGTTCGAGCTACAGAAGTGGCTCATGCATCTGACAGAGGAATCACGTGATTCCCAAGGGTTTGATGGCATCATGCATGGTTGACTTCAGTTAGGACTTCAGTGGCAGAAGTTTGGTGGAGTTAATGAGACAGCTAGTGGAGTTGTGTTCTGTTTATTTGAGTTGAACTAGTTGAGATTAGTTTAACTAGCTAATCAATTAGTTATGAGTGGAGTGAATTAAATATTATTTAATTCATTAATTAGTAACTCATTATTCAACTCAAGAACACATCAGTTCACTACAGTTCATGATCAGTTCAGTGGAGACCAGTGAAAGAGGTAGATGAAAGGGTGGAGTTAGCTATCAGTGGCGACATCAGTTGTGCATGAGATTTGCACCACACTTGGAGGATTTGTCCATGAAAATTGCACAGTCAAGCCAAGGAGATTAAAACCTTGGATCTCTATATAGACAGGCCTGGATTGCGCAATAGAGGCAAGGCAATTGGCGGTGAGTTTTGAACCAGTAACCTGTTCAAAACTGAGCTAGATTGTGTGTAACTTCATGAGAAAGTACTGAGTACTTGTGAGGAGTATTGTACTGAGTTGTTACATGATTTCTCCATTATAATATACACAATAGTTGTGGGTTTTCAGCTATAAGAGTTCCCCATACATACTGTGTTAATGTGTATGATGATTTGATGTGTTATCGCTTGATTTTATTTCGCATGTTTGATGATCTGAGTGGAAGAGATGATGTGTTGCATATAAATTCGAATTGTATGTGATCAGGATAGTCTCGGTGGATAATTAATCATTATTCAGCAAATTTATATAGTGAAATATTTTGATAAGATCTCCTGCTCCCTTGTCTTTCTTTTCTTTCGCCATGGGAGGTCGTCGGGGTTTCCGAGGCTGATCTTGCAAGGGTTCAACCAGATCGAGCCCTAACTCCTTATACCCTAACCGCATTGGGGACATGCAAAGAAAAAAAGAGAAAGAGAAAACTCGCTCTGATACGACTGATCCATTTTATGCAGGAATGAAATAAAACACATAAATAGACATAAACACAGAGAGGCAGCAGAAACAATGCTTCATTTTATTTAAATCAAATGACTGAAATATGCTAGGGTGCTGGTAGCATATCTCTGAGAAGAGATGTGGTTGCTACAAACCTCTGAACTGTGTTAAAATGAGGCTCGAGGGCCTATTTATTATTGAGAAACAATGGAGAACTCTAAATGTCCAAAAACATAACCCTAGGAAATGAAGCGCCAAAACTATGGGCCTCGTTTGGGTAAATTGGTGTTTCAACTTCCCGGGGACGTAACTTCGGCATACAATCTATGTTTGATGCGTATCATAATTCATTAGAAAGATCTATCCAAGGAGTACAACTTTTGGTGTGAGCAACATCTATCCATGGACTCATGTTGCTCCCGGTTTTCAAAAAAAACGTCGTTTATGACATCAAAATGGCTCCGGAAATTCAGGACCCGAAAAACTGCTAAAAATAGTAAGTTGCGCTGCAACTTAAAAAATAACAGAACTGATGGTAGGGGTTCAAATGGAATAGGTGGGTGGCCACCAATATCCACCTAGATAATTAAGGCCCCAAAACGGCTCCAGGAGTGGAGGACTCGAAAACCTGCTAAAAATAGTAAGTTGTGCTGAATGTGAAAAGCTGCAAAAATTGATGGTGCGAGTCCAAATGGAATAGGTGGGTGGCCACCGTTATCCACCTGGATCATTCCTCCTTCCTTAGGAAGCAATGGTCCCCATTGCGTTGAGATCCTCCATGAGATGAGGCAAATTCTATTGAACTGGTTATTAGATTTCTCAAGGACCTGCGGGCAGACATGTTGGATGTATTTAGTAATTTGGTTTATTTATCAACTTCAGATAGTACAAGTGTGGATTCTATATGTGTAGTTGTAGGAGGTATGGCAACATCGGGCGGTGGTGCGTTGGGGGTCAGATCAATGGAGTGCTTTTCCTGACAATATAGAGGAACCTCTGTGAGAAAATGGCCTCGTATTCCTCCATGACCTTTTCCATCTGCTGCAGTCGTGCAGGGGAGCCCTATTTCGAGGTTGTGGCCACAATATTCTTCTTTCCTTGTGATCAAGGTTTAAGGAAAATAAATTTCCTGGTTTGGGAAACAATGTTACCACGTTGTTTTACAGTAGTTAAATAGATGACAGGAGGCGTTACTACCTCTGCTATCCTATATAATTTATTTCCCAAAGTAATAATAACAGCACAAAGCCTAGACTCATACACAGCATGTCACCTCCACAAGTATGGTTGGCCCAATAATACATCTCCTACATCAACAAGAGCAACATCACATAATACCTCATCCGTGAATGGCTTGATGTTGTAAGAAAGGCGGCGCTGTTGGTGGATGCGGATATCTCTCCCTAGGTGAAGCCACTCGATGGTATATGGCTGCAGGTGTGCTATGGTCGGAAGGCCGAGCCACTTCACGACCTATACTAGAATAAGGTTCTTTTGGCTTCCGCTATCGACAATGAATTGCAGTGGAGAACCCTTCACCCACATCTACGAATGGAAGAGGCGCTCCCCCTCCTCTGGATCCTCATGATCCTCCCTCTGGATCTTAGTGGTGGCAACAATGGCACTAGGATCTGCATCAATGATTTTCTTCCCTTTTTCATTGCCTTTTTCTGGTTTTGACTTAGTATCAGAAAATGAATTAGATTCAGGTGCCTTTAGTTCGGCCATCAACGAATATTTGGCCCGATACTCGTTTGTGCTATGAGTGGGGCTGTTATGAAATTCACACCACTTCCCCGTGTCCTTATTTGGATTTGTGGTGTTGTTCTGAGTCGCCCTGATTTGGCCTTTCCCCTTGTTCTACGATTCGGGGCCACCTTTCCCTGGCTTCGGATTCGCAGATCCAAAGTCTTGCTTCTTCTGCTCGATCTTGGCGGCATAGCGATATTTTGTGCTAAGCGATGTAATGTCGAGGAACTCTAGTTCCTCCTGAATTAGTTTGTGCAGACAGCCTTGGTACTTGAGCACCAAATATCGCTCTGAATATTTAATACCCAAGTTTGTGTGTAGGGTATGGAACAAATTCGTCAGTTCATTCACATCTTGATCCATTTGTTGCCGCAGTGTGGTCCATTGAATGTATTTGTCATCATAGCTGCCCACGGGGTAATATTGTTCCTTGATGCCGCCTCGAAATGAATTCCAAGTGGGTACGACAGAGAACAAAGAGGGTTCCCCTTCGTCCTCTTTCTCACAGTAGGTTTCCCACTAGTCTTCGACATGGGGAGTGGTTTTAAGGAGTGAAAAAATAATCTTTTCTCGGTCGGAGAAATCATGGACCGATAAATACCCTTCCAACAAATTTAACCATCTATCTATGACGTCTGCATCTATCTGGCCTTCAAATAAAGGAATGTCAAAGTTTACCTGTACCTTGAAGGGAGTGGTGCCTCCAGAGTGGTTGTTGGATGCAGATGCGCCGTTGGTGGGCAGTCATTGAAGGATCTAAGCAAAGTTATCCATCATCACATTCCTTTTTTCTCGAGGGCCTCCTCGAGAAATATTTTGATAGGATCTCCTGCTCCCTTGTCTTTATTTTCTTCTACCATGGGAGGTCGTCGGGGTTTGTGAGGCTAATATTGCTAGGGTTCAACCATATCGAGCCCCAACTCCTTATACCCTGACCGCGTTGGGGACATGCAAAGAAAAACAGAGAGAGAGCAGACCCACTCTGATACCACTGATCCAGATTTATATAGGAACGCAATAAAACACGTAAATATACATAAACACATAGATGCAGCAGAAACAATACTTCATTTTATTTAAATCAAATGACAAAAATATGTTTACAGGCATAATGGAAATAAAAATAGCTAGGGTGCTGGTAGCATATCTTTGAGAAGATATGTGGTGGCTATAGACCTATGAACTGTGTTACAATGAGGCTCGAGGGCTTATTTATTATTGAGAAATAGTGTAGAACTCTAAACGTCCAAAAACCTAACCCTCAGAGATGAAGCGCCAAAACTATGGGCCTCGTTTGGGTAAATTTGTGTTTCAACTTCCCGGGGACGTAACTTCGGCATACGATATATGTTGGACGTATATCATACCTCATTAGAAAGATCTATCTAAGGAGTACAACTTTCAGTGTGAGCAACATATGTCCATGGACCCATGTTTCTCCCGGTTTTCCCAAAAGACGTCATTTAGGACCTCAAAATGGCTCCAGAAATTTAGGACTTAAAAAACTGCTAAAACTAGTAAGTTGTTCTGCAACTTAAAAACTGAAAGAAATGATGGTGGGAGTTCAAATGGAATATTTGGGTGGCCACCAATATCCACCTGGATAATTAAGGGCCCAAAATGGCTCTGGAAGTGCAAGACTCGAAAACTTGCTAAAAATAGTAAGTTGTGCTGAATGTGAAAAGCTGCAAGAATTGATGGTGCGAGTCAAAATGGAATAGGTGGGTGGCCATCATTATCCACATGGATCATTCCTCCCTCCTTAGGAAGAAATGGTCACCATTGCGTTGAGATCCTCCATGAGATGAGGCAAATTCTGTTGAACTGGGTATTAGATTTGTCATGGACCTGCGAGTGGATATGATGGATGTATTTAGTAATTTTGGTTTCTTTATCAACCTCATATAGTACATGTGTGGATTGTGTATGTGTAGTTGCAGGAGGTATGGCAACATCAGGTGGCGGTGTGCTGGGGGTAAGATCAATGGAGTGCTTGTCCTGACAGTGTAGAGGAACCTCTGTGAGTGAGGAGAAAATGGCCTCATATTCCTCCATGAGTTTTTCCATTTGCTGCAGCCATACAGGGGAGCCCTGTTTCGAGGTTGTGGCGATAATATTATTCTTTCTTAGTGAGCGAGGTTTAAGGAAAATAAATTTCCTGGTTTAGGAAACAATCTTACTACGTTGCTTTGCAGTAGTCAAAGAGATGACAGGAGGTGGTACTACCTCTGCTATCATGTACAAGTTATTTCCCAAAGTAATAATAACAGCGCGAGGCCTAGACTCATACACAACATGTCGCCTCCACAAGTATGGTTGGCCCAATAATACATCAGCTACATCAAGAGGAATAACATCACATAATACCTCATCCGTGAATGACTTGATGTTGTACGAAAGGAAAAACTGTTGGAGGATGCGGATATCTTTCCCTGGGTGAAGACATCTGATGGTATATGGTTGCAGGTGTGCTATGGTCGGTAGGCCAAGCCGCTTTACGACCTCTGCTGAAATGAGGTTCTTTTGGCTTCCGCTATCAACAAGGAATTTTATTGGAGAACCCTTCACCCACATCTATGAATGGAAGAGGTGCCCCCCGTCCTCTGGATCCTCGGGATCCTCCCTCTGGCTCTTGGTGGTGGCAACAATGGCACCAGGATCCGCATCAATGATTTTCTTCCCTTTGTCATTGCCTTTGTCTGGTTCTGACTCAGTATCGGAAAATGCATCTAATTCAGGTGGCTTTAGTTTGGCCACCAACGACTGTTTGTCCCGACACTCGTTTGTGCTATAAGTGGGGATGTTATGAAATTCTTACTACTTCCCTGTGTCCTTCTTTGGATTTGTGGTGTTGTTCTGAGTCAGCCCACTTTGGCCTTTCCCCTTGTCCTACGGTTCAGGGATACCTTTCCCTAGCTTCAGATTCATAGATCCAAAGTCTCGCTTCTTCTGCTCGATCTTGGTGGCATAGCGATATGACGTGCTGAGTGATGTAATGTCAAGGAACTCCATTTCCTCCTGAATTTGTTTGTGCAACCATACGTGGTACTTGAGCACCAAATGTCTCTCTAAATCTTTAATACCCAACTTTGTGCGTAGGGTATGGAGCAAATTCGTCAGTCCATGCACCCTTTGTACACCCTTTGCATGTATCACGCTGCCCTAGTGCCCCATTGGGAAGTCCTGTAGAAACTTGTTGCATGATATTCAAAGCTCCATACTGCAAATGGCCAAGTCTCCTATGTCATAATTCACTGATGTCTCGGCTCTACACCTTATTTTCTTTCGTTCTCAATGCAACACATTCTTATGCATCCAATTTGTAGAGGTTATTCACCCGAACCACGATCCAATTCACTTATCCTTTGGTTATGTGACGAAGGAAAGCCTTTTCTTTTCTAAATATCACATCGTAGCCACTGTCTTCCAACATAGAAACTAAAACCAAATTCTTCTTCAAACCTAGAACATACATGCCATATTTTAATGTGAGAGGAGAACTAGACTCCCTCTGAAAAGTAATAGCACCAATGTCAATCGGGCTATACCTTCTATCATCTCCCATCTTAGTGTGCATATGAAGGTCCTTCTCCTACAAGTCGTTGAAAATTTATTTGTTTCGCGTCATATGGAATGAGGCTCCACTATCTAGATACCATACACTACCCATCGTTGATGTCACCATGCATGCAATGAGGGTGAAATCCAACTCAAATTGTGAAGTTAGAGTTTCACCTACCACTCCTCCTGAGGGATTCTTGCTAACCTTCTTGTGTGCACACTTTGTGGCATAGTGTCCCAGTTCGTGACAGTGAAAACATTCAATCTTCGACAATTCCTTCTTATTGCCTGCCTGACCATAATCTCTTTTGGATTGGGATTTTTCCCCTTTCCCTTTATTTTCCTTTCCATCCATGGCACAATTCTCCTCATATTCATGCTTAGATGAGGATCCATCTTTATTGTTTCTCCTTATCTCGTATTGCACTAAGTCATACCACAAGCACTCCCAACCTGGTAGATTCTCCCTCCCATTTACTTAATCCTGGTAGTTGTGCTAGCTCTTGGGAAGGCCTACAAGTACTAGGTTGACCATATCATCTTCAATAATTGTAACACCAACACTCCCAAGCTCATCCTAACATTGGGTGAACTTGCTCAAGTATTGTGGTATTGTGTCACCCTTTTCCATCTTGATTTTCCGAAGCTTTTCCTTGAGCGCAAATGTCTGGTGGTCACTATTGTTCTGAAAAAATTATGTCAACATCTTCCACATTGCATATGGAGTCTCCTTCCCATGGAGGTTAGAGAAAATATGATCTGGAACTCCTTCTAGTAATATCCATCTTGCCTTGGCTACATTATTCTTCCATTCCGCTAGAGCTTGTGTGTGAGCAACTGCTAGTTTCAAAACATTTCTATCAATGTATTCATTCAACCCATTATCTTCCATGGCTGCTTCTATATGGTCCTTCCGAGAAATGTAATTCGAGCTACCCTCAAGGGCATACTCGAGCCATCGAACATAGAATGCCATCTTGATCCTGACGCTAGCTATGAAGAATAGATTTGCAAAAACTTGTTCCTCCTACAAAGAAAAACTCATATTCTTCTCTTATGTAGTGATTTCAGATTCGATACCATGTATAAATTCCTTGTAGATTCAAACTTCTAATTCTAATTTACTAAAAAAATAGACTTGAATCTACTCTACCGATTCCGGAAAAAATAAATGATCACGAAATCACGAATCATACAAGAGAAAGAATTCAATCAACACATTACACAATGATTTCCTTGGGAAAGTTACAACTAAAAACACCGCTATCTGTGTATTGCATTTGAAAAAAAAATATGAGAATATTACAATTCTTTTCTCAAGCTCAAGAAACCTCTTCACTATCTCTATCTGTCTCACTACTTCTTGGTCAAGCCTTAGCTAATTCTTAACCAAATTTCTTCTTTCCCAAGTTCATATTTCCCTGCGATGTTTCCTAGGGAATTATCCCCTATTAATTAGGGAAATTCCTCATCCACAAATACAGAATCCATCATAGGCCTTCTTCTGAATGCATGCACCACTTGTAAAATTCAGATAATTATACAAATGATATTACAGTACCCTTGAACTCCAATATCAATTGGGTAACTTGTAGATGACACATGTACTGGTTATTTATGGTTGATTTATCAGTTAAATGGTTGATCATAGGGTACACACCCCACTACTTGACATCCCGCTAGTTCTTCCAACATTTAGAACTAGTTTAAGTGACTTTAACTTAGATAATATAAATTAATTAATTACAACTCAAAGTAAACTCAATAAAGGCTCATAAAAGTAGGAGCCACTCTACATGACTCAAGTTAGACCCTCAACTCAAATTAACTGAACCAACTAAGTCAAACTAACTTAGTTAACTTGTACAAGTTTTCATGTGATGTGGAATTACTATTTTCTTCTAATTTAATTCAAGGGAAAATTAAAAGATGGAAATAATATACCTACCAGGAGTTTCTGCCTACTATTGTTTATGTTTTCTTCATTGTTTTAACATCTAGGAGTAACAGTGTAAAGGTGAAAAATTAGTAGTGGTTACTACCCACCAAAAATTTATGCAGGTCCTTATCCCTTAACATGAAATTAAAGGATGAAGGTTACTTTTCACGCTTGAACATAAACAATTTTTTCTGTTTTATATAATGTTTTTAAAGATACAAAAAATAATAATATTTTGTTCCTATATCTAAAAAAGACATGATAAACAAAAGAATTTTCCCTCAAACAAATAAATTTGACACATATACTACATGGCCAGTTGAGGCAGTTACACCCAATAATTCGTGCCCTCTAATTTTAGAATCTAAACATATGCCCTAACTATTCCCGACTATTAAATTGTAGTTAATGCCATTATCACTGAAAAACATTGGATTCTCCATTGATAGTAAGTATTGATATGAGTATGGGTTTTTGAGTTTTCTTCTCAAAAAGTCTTATAAATATCTTGGGTTATTTCATTCATCATCAAATATATCTACATATTCTTATTAACATTTATTGTGTTGTTTTAATTTAATATATGTACATAGCGTTATATAACATTTATTGTGTTGTTTTAAATTTTCAGTCTTTCTCTACAGTAAGTTTCCATATTTTCTATTCCTTCATACATGGTTTACTGTTTCTTTGATTTAGAAATCCGTTTGATTCTAGCAACAAGAAACATTTTATCACAATTTTTCTTTCTATATGCATCTGGTTACTTTGTGAATTGTCGTCTAATGGTGTTTGTGACTTCAAATGATTTGGATTGTTGCTAACAACTTTAGATCTTGTAATTCTATCATGCTCTACAAAAGAATTTTGATGGTCATTTAGGCCATTGAATAGATGCTTTAACTAGTTTGATAGAAGATAAAATAATTTAGGGCTTTCTATTTCTTTGTATGCATATATCATAATGTGCTTGTGTGGACAGTATGGAGATAAATTTAGAATGAAAATAATTTTCATTTTGTTGGGCTCTAATGTCTATGCAAATCGCAGTGAAACTTAGTAGTGGTTATTACCCACCAAAATTTATGCAAATCCTTATCCCTTAGTAGGAAATTAAATTTTCCACTTCATATATCAATTTGAAATTTTTCTAAAATCATAGCATCCACTTAAGTGGAAGGGACTATGCTACCCTACAACACTTATTTTAAATGTCTTGTGATGTGAGTAGTTTAACTTATTTCTTTCATGTGAGAAGAATAACTTTTAACCAACTAAAAATATATATTTAAAGAAATTAATATCACATTGTATACCAATTATAAAGTCATTTGGGTTATGTTTAATTGTGTTTTCAATTTTTTAAATGTAAAATTTAAATAACTATTTATCAAAATAGCATAGTCTATAAGTTTTAAATTCTTTTGGAGTATAATTTTGAATTTATTCAGAATTTGGCACATATCTATTGGAATTAAAAGTTTGAGTTGTCAACTCTCCACAATTTAAGTGTCCTAAGGTGTTGAATTCATATATAAAGTCAAAAACATATTTTCATATAAAAAATAGTGATTTTACCAAAAAATATTTTTGTAGATATAAATCAATTTTTAAAAAATCTATAACAGTTAAACAACCCCAAAAATATTATAAATAATTTATTTTAAAAATTTTGATAATATTTAATTAATCATTTTATATCATTTTTGTTAGCATTTTTTATAAAAATTATATATATATATATATATATATATATTGAGAGAGGGGGTTATCTATTTTTACATATAAACGAGATGGAAATAAATAAATAAATTCGTATGTGATGGAAATACAATATTCATCAATATGGCAAGTATAGAAAGAATCTCAATTCAACCTCGGAAATTGATGGCCAGGTCTTCAAAGGGGGAAGTTGAATCAATCGTCTGTCATTTCGATGATCTGTTTTCAAGAGACGAGGAGGTGTCCTTTTCAAGATATTTACGCTGGGAGGCGTTCTTTTGCTCGCTTTGGGTGAAAGTCACTGTTCACCCCAGCCAATGAGAGAGTTTTATCATCGTCCTTCCAACAAATTAAATTTCGCCATCTGTTTGTTCTTTCAACCAATAAAAATTCACCATTTGTCCGAATTTTCCACATTCTCCCCATACCTGCGTGTCTGCGTGTCTGTTTCTGCAGCGTTCTGGAACCTCCCAAGCTCCCTCCGGGCACAATGACCCAATCTAGCACCTCCCAATCAAACTGTTGCAGGATTTCGATCGCTGCAGTCTTCTGCTACTCCAACCCTAGACTATTGAACGAATTCGCCTGATAGATCAGCAAATCTACAGTCACCTCCCGGATTGGGCCATGGCGACGCAGAAAGTGCTCCAGAATTTGTTGAACAAGCGCCCCTTCGTGCTCACGCGCTCAACCTTCGTGGGGTCAGGGTCATATGCTGCGCACTGGACAGGAGACAAAAAAGCCACCTGGGAGGATCTCTGCTACTCAATCTCCACCATACTCAACTTCGGCATCTTCGGGATGCCCATGGTGGGCACTGACATCTGTGGCTTCTATCCCGACACTACGGAGGAGCTCTACAGGCGGTGGATTCAACTGGGGGCCTTCTATCCCTTCAGCAGAGACCATTCCAAGCTTGATAGCAAACGCTAGGAGCTTTATCTCTGGGATTTCGTTGCCAAATCAGCAAGAAAAGCTTTGGGGTTGCGTTACTGCCTTTTGCCTTATCTTTACACATTCAACTACGATGCCCATAATACTGAAGCTCCCATTGCCCATCCTCTGTTTTTCTCATTCCCACAAGACCGAGAAACCTACGCTGTGAGCAAACAATTTCTTCTCGGCCCAGGGATTCTAATTTCTCCCGTGCTCTGTAACAAAACCATATCGGTGAATGCTTATTTCCCAAAGGGAAGCTGGTATAACCTCAACGATATGACCATCGTCGTGAAGTCCAGTGGCCAGTATGTTACCCTCCAAGCTCCCATAGATACCATTAATGTTCATGTGTGAGGGCATTATTATGCCCATGCAAATAGGGGGAATGACCACTACGGTGGCCAGGATGACCCCTTTCACTTTGATTATTGCGTTCCCACTCAGATTCTAGTCTACAGGCGGGAAGGCCAAAGAGAATCTCTTTTTGGATTCAGGCGAAGATGTAGAAATGAAGACTACAGAGGGGAAGTCTACATATGTCGATTTCTCTGCGGAGTCGGATGGGAGGAAAGTGAGACTGCTGCCTCAAGTTTAGAGTACAGGTGAATGCATTTAAACTCTGTCTGAAGTTCTTTCAGATTGTCTTTTTAAGTAGTGCTTTCCATGTATGTTTTTCTTCACAAATCTTCTGTCTGTTTACATGTCTTTGGATAAGGTCTTTTTCTAGTTTGATCAGTAAGAAGCATATTTTGATCACGGAGAAAACCGCTAGGGAGGGGCAAATACATATATAGTTCTGTTTTTTAACTGATTTTGAAAGTGCAAAACCTTGTATAGGCAGGAAAGGGCAACTTGAGTTACAAGGGTAGGTCTCGCACCAATCGACCAAATAAGGTCCTGGTCAAACCTTCTAACAAAGGGTGCAGCAGACATACTGGTAGACTGGCAACGAACTTTTGCTACTATCGACAACTATTGCCATATATTTTGATTGAACGCCTAGTAAGAAATGGCGTTGGATAAATTCGATACCAGGGAATATCCCAACAAAATAATTCTTTGAATAGATCATCACGCTAACAACATTGTTCATTTCACCGAAAGACAACCAGAGAAATGGTAAGCGCAAGCGAAAAACAGAGACCTGGAATGCTTAGCCAGTGATATCAAAAATTTTGATATTCTGTCTTCGACATTGAAATACATATAAACATAGACCACAGAAAGATCTAAATCCTTGTGAAGAAAATCCCACAAAAAATTAATTAGTACAAAATCACAAAAACTGTTGGGCTCTCTAACACACAGACCTAGTGTCTCCACGGGATTTGAACTTGTACCAACTATTCAAACAACAGTTAGATAATAATGGAAAATCAACAAGGGTTAAACATGACTAAACAGAACGGATAGACATCAAAAAGACGGTATTGCCCATTACTGGGATTACATAACAACCATAGCAGAACTATTCTCATTCATGAAAAATAAATTGGGGTTTCATTTTAGACAGCACTAAACCAACAAACACACACCAAAAAAGGCTTATTGAAGGAATTGAAACCGTAACCCTAACAGCACTTAATCTTTTCCCCTGATCTACTGAAAAATTCAACATGGATAAAGAAATACCACACATACAGCCCTTGAAACCAAAAAAACAAGCCATAAACGTATGCCCTGCCCTAAGACGCCCAGGGTTTGAAACTCGTAAGATCCATGAAACACTGGAATAACAGTCGCTCTTTTTGGATTCAGGCGAAGATGTAGAAATGAAGACTGCAGAGGGGAAGTCTACATATGTCGATTTCTCTGCGGAGTTGGATGGGAAGAAAGTGAGACTGCTGCCTTAAGTTCAGAGTACAGGTGAATGCATTTAAACTCTGTCTCAAGTTCTTTCAGATTGTCTTTTTAAGTAGTTCTTTCCATGTATGTTTATCTTCACAAATCTTCTGTCTGTTTACATGTCTTTGGATGAGGTCTTTTTCTAGTTTGTTGCTGTATGAGTAAATTTGAGCATTCTCTTTGCTGGGTTCTTGCTGTTTGACGTACCCTGAGATACCTTCCACTGGAATGTTCCTATGGAGGTAATCCCCCAGTTGATACTCGGTTGTTTGATATGGTCTTTATAGGTCTCCCAAACAAAAGCAAAGCTTGGAAATAAAATCTCTATAAAGCCATTGCAAATCTGTGTCTGTTTTTCTTACCTTAAAAGCTGCTGCATATGTTGCCTGCAAGTTTGACATACCCTCAAAGGGAATGTGGTTAGTTATTTGTTCCAAAAGAACAATAGAAAAACTATATACATCGACCTTAAAGTTGTAATGCTTTTTTCACCAAGCCTTAACGTTACTGTACTGTACAGCTACACCCAATAAAACTTGGTTGTATCTGAGTGATGCTTACGCCAGTAAACTATAAACACTTTTGAAATTAATTCATATTATGCAATCAGAAGGGACTCATATTTTACATGGAACATGGCATGAACTACAAACCTCAAAAGCCATCCAACGATATGTTCCTGTCTCTGCAGTCATCATCTCTGTAAGAGATTCTTCTCGGGAAAGCCGAAATCAATTAGCTTCAAGGACTTTTGATCTGCAATTAACAGCAGGTTATCTGCAAAAAGAACAGTCACACCTCCAAATAAAGTTTAAACATACAATTACTACTAAACTGGAGTGCAAACACTAGACTAGAAATAACTCCATCATAAATATTTCACGTATTGCAACAGCAGCAGCATATCTCATCCATGCAACGGTCACTGGAGAATTTAACTGAAAATGTCAAGGTGCACTTTTCAGTAATTCATGGTTCCCTGCAAATGGATGGAGGAGACTCATGGGAGCCAATAGAGATTTTCAGTGAAAATTAGTTATCAGACAGAGAAAAGCATGAAACTTCCAACCTAAGGCAACAGTGTATAATTGAAAATTTCCCACAATTTCAAGATTCCATGACTAAATAACAGGAAGGCAGATGATATTCTATAGAGCAAGGTAGACAGTGCTTTTGATAGGGTGGAGGGGAAATGGTTTGCCACAATAAGTTCTCACATTTCAATATTTATGTTGATATTTAATGGAAATATGTATTTGACTGCCCAACAATGATATACCAAAACACATACCTGTCAAATTATAAAATGCCAAAAGTCTGGAGAAAAAGACCTTAACCAAGACAGATTGACAAGATATCAAACCCCTGCATATTGAATTTCTTTTCTCCTCTCTGAATTATTTTTCCAGTTTCTAAAATCAACTAAAGCTCCAATGTCTAACTTGGCTCCATCCAGATGTGAACTTAGATGAAAAAATAAAACATAACGGATTTCTAATTTGAGGAAATCAAAATGAAATTAATGTTATGGTTTATCAAATCAAACACCTTCAATCAGTTGTAGAAGTTACCAAGACGTTCTCTCTTGCTGCCATCATGTAAACATGCTAACACGAACAACATAGATGATTAGAACGAAAATCCAGGATGCAAGTTTATTTAATCCAGAGATTTTCTACCTTTTTCACTATGTTTTGAAAACAGAGAAAGACAACTACATTTAATAGATTTTTTTGGTGAAAGGGTTTTAAAGGAGTTTCTGGGCAGTATTTTGATGAACATAGTGGTAGCAATTAGCTGACAAGTGACCAGATTTTTGCATATTTTAACTTTTGGTGTTATTTGGAATTGGTCTTAATTTACTTTATTGATGTCTGGTTGAGGCTGCAATATTAATTATATGTTTGTATGGTGGATCTCAGGACTATGTACCAACATTTTTTTATAACTTTAGTGCAGATGTTCTGATGGATGGCAACACAGTGAACCTTGACCTGTGGGATACATCAGGTACTAATGGTGGAATCGGAGTTCTTATCCAAGATTTTCTTGTTCTTTGATAGTCTCTATTTAAAGAAATTCTATATTTCATGTTAAACTGTAGAATACCTTTTTTTGCCTGGCTGTATTTTCTTGGGTTTAAATTTCTTAAATAGTCATTTTATATGCATTGCTAGTTTTTTCAAAGAGTAACCATTCTAGGAGTTTAGATTTTAGGCTTTCTCTGGAAATTTGGTGGAACAGGTCAGGATGACTACAATAGATTAAGAGCTATGAGCTACAGGGGAGCATATGTTTTTACTCTGGCATTTTCTCTTATTATCAAGGCAAGCTATGAGAATATTACCAAAAAGGTTTGTTTTATGTGGATTGTGCTTTATGCAATCTTATTTTGGGTTCTATTTGAAATAAATTCTGAGAAGACACATTTTTTCCACCCAAAAAAATATAATATCTTGAAATTTTGATGTGAGGATGTCTTGTTTACTAAAATGGTTGTCTAACATAAGTTCAACAATGACTGTGCAGTGGCTTCCTGCACCTGGTGTTCCAATAGTTCTCGTTGGAACTAAACTAGGTAAACGATCCTTTCCTTTGTTACATATTTGTAATTTAAAACATTTCCAGGCTAGAAAAAGGTTTCCAGAAGGTTTTTCCTGCTTTACTTCAGTAAGTGTTTGATCCAGATTTTCCATTCTCATAAAATGTTGTAACATTTACACCAAATGACAAGTAAACATGCATAAATTGATATCCTATAAGTTAGACCTGTATTATATTAACTATATGACTTCTAAGCAAAGCCCGCCACTATTTTCTCAGAACATAATTTTCAAGATTGCATGTATGTCACAGATCAGTTGAGTTGGGACTCGATATTTATAATTATTTAATATCATATTTATTTTTATTGTAATTTATTTAATTCATGATTAATTAATTTAATATTTGTATTTTATTTTATTTATATTTTGTATTTTAATTAATTTAATTCTTCCATTAACATTTATTTAACTTCTAATTTATGTTATTATTTAATACTTTATTTATTTTTATTCATATTTATTTAATTCATGATTATTTCATTTATTATTTTTATTTTATTTTATTTGTATTTTGTATTTTAATTAATTTATTTTTTCCATTAACATTTATTTAATTTATAATTTACGTTCTTTATAATTTATGTTCTTTATTATTATGATTAATTTGTAATTTATTTAATTATGCCATGCTCTCAAAAATCAATTTCATCTACTTATTTGTGTAATTTTTATCCATCATCATTTTCGTTTAATGACAGCTTTGCCCAGGTGGCGGATAAGCAAGGGCTCACAGACGGAGGTGTAGCTTTGCCCAGGCGATGGATAAGCAAGGGCTCACAGACAGAGATGTAACGCCGCGTTCGTTCGCTAGTGATATTTACGGAAGTATTAAGTAGTGGTTTAATTCCTTCGGTGTCCTTTTGTTCATGAATTCTCTGAAACAAAATAACCAAAAAAAACTCAAATTTCTTTGCCACCAAACAACTATTACTGATCTCTTTACACATCCTGTATAGAGCACAACAGAAGTGCAACTTAAAAAATCTATACAGAATAGAATATCACAATTTCAACCTATCACTGGTTAGAAGTAAACTTATTCATATTACTAGTCTTTAGATCCCTGTGCATAATCCCATTGGCATGTAGACAATCCATTGCTTGTGCAATGTCAAGTGCAAAACTAATTGCAACATGGAGATCAATTCGATTGGGATGTAAACTCATTATGTGCTTCCGAAGTGACATGCCTGGGAGCAGTTCGGTAACTATTGCCTTGATTGGATCTTTGCATGCTCCGATGAACTGCAGTCACATATACATGTTCAATTATCGCTGATTTCTTAAGTCACAGCTGAATTTAAAAGCACCTATAAGTCATGCAAAAGCAAATCCAAAACAAACTACCCTGACAACATAATTAACCACCGTGCCAAGCAAGAATCCTAGAAGCCAATGAAAAGGTTAGGGAATGCAATAAATTATAAGCAACACAAATGAAGCTATCCTATTTTTTTCTGAACACACAAAAGCTCACATCAATGTTGGAAAGCAAACAAAGTTGTGAGCATATATCAAATCAGGAAATTTAAAGATCAATTTCAACTGAACCCCCAATATGTTTGGGATTCACATGAACTTCTACTCGCTAAAATACATATTATACATATAACTGAACTTTTCCCTTTGCAACAAAGCAATAGATTATATCAAAGAAGGAAAATCAGTGAAAAAAAAATAAGTACCTTAACAAGGTTCTTATGTTGTACTTTAGACATCATAGCAACTTCTCTTGCAAATCGTGTCTCCAATCTTGGTTTTTCTTCAGGAGTGTCTTTTTTGCTGGGTTGTTGCTGTTCCACGTTCTGCGAAATATCAAACGATTTAAAAAAAAAAAAAAACCAATTTAGCGATGAATTCATGTAACCTTCGTCCCATCTAATATTCTGTCTCTTTTATTTTGAACAAAGGTCTTGATTTGTTGTCCCAATTTATAAGATTTCGTTTCTGCAAATGAAAATATTTTAGCCATTATATGTTTCCTTATGTTTGCACAGTGGAACAAGCAATGTTTAGTTGCTGTTATGAGCCTTAAATATTGTATTTCTCCTTCCGGCGTTCCTTTGCACCTCCCGGTGCAATTGCTAGTTTATTCTCGGAAGAAGGTAAAGAATAGTTTTAAGGGGGTTTGAGAAGAAGAGGTTAAAAATACATTTTTCTCTCTGAAATAGGGTAAACGTATAGAGGGCCAAATGGGCTCTCAATCGAGTTTTATGTCAATTTATTTAAGCGCATTAAGGATATCTTCTTAGTTTAGTGTGAGGAACCCATATATCAAGGAAAATGCTAAATTTCTCCAACTCAATGTATCTGGTTCTTATTCCCAAGAAGCAAGAAATGAAGCACTCGGAAGGTTGTGGTCAATTTTTTTTTGTTGCAATGTAATTGTTATTCCCAAGAAGCAAGAAATTAAGCATTCAGAAGGTTGTGGTCAATTTTTTTTTGTTGCAATGTAATTGTAAGATCTCTTCAAATTCACTTAGAAAACTCGTGATTATAATTTACAATGAATTAATCAATAAAAAAAATCTTTATATGATACATTCAATGTTTGTTACATCAACAAAAATAAACAACTTACAGATCGATTCTTTTAAATTTTCTGTTTTTTGGTTTTACCTTTGCAAAGATAATGTCTTATTGATTTTATAACATTATCCTTTTTACTTTTGTACCACGTAATCCTTATAATGTCTCTACAAATTTTTCTTTATAAATTAGCTCGACACTCCAAATGTGGTTGCATATGGAGTTGGACTTTACTTATTCATGTTGGAAGATAGTTCTGCCATACTCATATTAGAATTAGTTGCAAATTTATAGGTGGACGTTGAGAGAATATATCAACCTCCCTATTCATATTTAGAATTGGTTGGATCTCACCAACACCATAAATGTACTCGTGTGATTAGTGGAAATGTAATAAAATTGTTTCTTTGTGTGTGCATCTATGTTTTTTTAACTTCGTATTAGAGCTGGTAGCTCTGGGTTTATTCCGTTCAGGAGAACCCACGAGAATGAGAGGATTGGATTTGAATTTGATATCGCACTGAAGTTTGAATGGGCAACATCTGCGTGAGAAGAGCACCCATTGTAGCACTGTGTGATCTGTTGTGAGAGTCATATATCCAAAACGCATTTAAGCTGGTTTCCTCTTCTCCCAAGGTGTAATGGAATCGTGGCACGCTGATTACCAATTTTGTGGCTTAAAAAATCATATTTCATAAACAGGAACCATAGACTCACTATTATAATTGAGCGGCATCGAAGCCTTCACCGGTGCAAGAGAAATCTCTAGCTCTTTGGTATATATATGGCACTATTAAATTACCCACGAAGGTTTCTAATTCATTAGATATTTTTTTAAAATGAATTAGTCGTGAAGCAACAATGGTGTTTCTCATACACACAATGAAGTAGAAACAATATTGCATTAGAGAGAACATCTTCTTCTTCAAGTATAGGTGAAGCCAAATTGAAAAATATTTGATTTCTCTATTGTTATAATAAGTTGTGTCTTTTCTCCTCTAGTTGAACTTGGCTGGTTTTTGCCAATGGAAGCAATATCCCACAGGAAGTATTATTGTTCGCTGGAGAAGGAAATAGAAGAACATAATATTTAGGGCCAACGTGTTGCGTGTGGGATATCATTCAAAGGTAACAATTATAGAGTATTTGTTCACTTTTTTTTTTTTTAAATAAAAACTGGAGCAATTAGTGGTTGAGAAATTCAATGGCTCAAATTTTTATACATGGAAGGTCAAAGTTCAAATGAATTTAATGTATAAAAATTTGTGGGTTTTAGTAAAAGGACTAGAACCAACACCTCAAGATCCAAAAATATTAGATGAGAGGGAAGAGAGAGCTAAATCTATTATAGTTCTCTCTTTGTCAAACTCACAACTTCATCTTATAGACCTAGAAAAATATTTTGTGCAAATATGGGAAAAGTTAAGTCAAATATTTGGGGAAAAGGCTGTGAATGCAAAATTCACTTTGAAATTATAGTTATTCAAATTTAAGATGCACGAGGGAGTGTCATTGGCTACAAAAATAACTAATGTAAAATCACTCATAAGACAGTTGGGGGAAACTGGAACGAAAATAAAAGATGAAGATGCTAAAGCTAGTTTGTTAAACAATTTACTTTCCAATTATGATAATGTTATTTTTACCCTCAGTCAATTTTCTTCCAAATCGTTAGATGAAATAGTAGCAACTATTTTAGCAGAAGAAAAGACAATAAAAACAGGTGATGCAGAGGATAACTTACAACCTAATATAGCACTATTTTCCAAGGGCAGGTTCCATAAAAACAAGAACTTAGTCAAATGTTTTTTTGCCAAAAATTTGGTCATACAACATTGTATTATAAGACTCGTGCCAAGGATCTCTTAAATGGGAAATTAAAAGAATCTGCTGACTTAGCTACTATTGAAGACCTACCAGAATAAAACATTGAGGACTTCTCAGATTATGGTAGTGAAGATGAGTTCAATGCAGAACCTCTCAAACGTTTTTAAGGTATTAATAATGTATGTTGTATCTAAGTTATATTTGGTGCAGAACTAATTATTGAACAGTGAAATATAATAAAATTAGTCGTTCTCAACGTTCTTCAATGCCGAGAGAATGAATAGCTAATTTGATTGTGTGAATATTTTATACGTTGATGGGTCTTGTTGTGATTTAGGCTTCAAGAGAATCAAATACATGTTACAGTATGAGATCCATTTGTGTGAAGCAAGTCAAGTTGTTACATCATCTCTTGAACACATTCAATATTCAGACCATTTTCCTAGCCAATAATGGATAATCGAAACTGAAATATCTGACAGATGGTGATTAGTCCATATGATGGTTGATCACTTGTCAACTCTTGTTGCGGAAGCCCCGACGAGCCGAGTTGTCAATACTGTTGACCTTGCAAAGTTTATTATTGATGGTAAGAAGTAGGTTTAATTTAAATGAGTTGTAAGGTAAGCTCAAATATGTGGAGAGAGAAAGAGCAAAGTCCAGATGACTGCAGAGTGGGTAGAGTTTCTGATGAAGACTACTGAGACGAAGATCTTTTTTTTTTTATAATGTGTTATAATATGTATGTAAAAATCAAGGGGGAGTGTTGGAAGATAATTATTTGATGCTCATATTAGAATTAGTTGCAGATTTATAGGTGTATGTTGCGAGAATATCTCAGCCTCCCTATTCATATTTAGAATTGGTTGAATCTGACTAGAACCATAAATATTGTGATGTATTAGTGTGATTAGTTGAAATTTAATAAATTTGTTTCTTTGTGTGCGCATCTCTATTTTTAACTATTTAGCTATGAATTTCATATGGAAATTAACTTTACTGTTTTGTGCAATGTCCTGTTTGTGTGATTTACATGATTATGGACTTGCTAGGTTGTGGACCTAGCATAACGCCACTTTCTAGGCCGAAAGGATATTTATTGTTATATATATATATATATATATATATTTTTATTAAACTTAATATGAATAATTCCAAACATTACAATATTATGTCACTTCTTATGATTATATTTATGGCCACACCTATGTTGCATAGTTGGCATAATATGAGCTATAAATTATGATAAATTATGCATTATGATGGTAATTCTTCCCTTAAGCGGCTATGTTGATAATATGGAAATGAAGGCTTTCAATTCTTGAATTGTTTGTGGCACTTAGGTTACATGGATTTTATTGGTCTTCTATCCACGTGAATGGAAATTGCATGGAAGGGATTGGCATAGACTGATTGAACCCCAGACAAGTGTATTAATCTAACAATGGCAATATATTCATTTTTATTGACAGTGTGGATCTCCTCATCATCGTTAGGGTAATACGCCCCACCTCCCGTTTAAATGGTTTCATTTGTGGCTTGACGAGTTGAGAGCCAAGCTCTACAACCCAAGTTTATGTTGGTAAAAGAATGACAATGTTTTCACCCCATGTTCAACGAATTACTACCATATTTTGAGTTATCTCCCTTATAATTTCGATGAGGACTAATATGGCTTGTTGTCTAGGATGTGACTGCATACCAGGTCTTAAGTTCAACCTTGCTCTCTCAAAATTTTTATTTCTTTTGCGCTATATTTTTCAATACAATTTTCAACATGGATTAATGTAATTTGCAACTAATACTTACTTGGTTTAGGTGATATGTTTTCAAGTCAAACCCCAAATCTTTTTAAGGTTTATTGTGGAGTCAAATATTATGATGGAATGCTGACATTGATACTTATTTCTCATGGGATTCCTCAGTGGTAATTTCTCAAAACCCTAAGTGGGAAGGGGGTGGTACAGAGTGGTATCAGAGCATGGTTGCGATCTCTTCGGGTGATCTCTAGTTTTCGTTCTTTTTGGGTGGTGCATGGTTTTTGTTCTCTTTGTGTGATATCTGATACCATAAAGTGGTATCAGAGCATGTTTCAACCCTTAGAATGGATGGGCGGTGTGTTGGTCATGATTTTCTGTTGGTTTCATGTGTTTTTCATACTTATAGTGTATGTGCTTGTTGCATCTGTGTTGTGTTGGCCATGGTGGCAGTGATGTCGCCATGGAAGTGTCGATGGTATTGTTGTCAACATGTTGTTATGAGTGTATGCTTGGATATGTGTTTCTCATTCTTTTGTATTGTTCATGCCCGCTTACTTACATGTTTCTACATGTTGTGTATGCATTGCTTGCTTATACTAGGGTCACATATTAGTCATGCTTTGGTGTTATCTGTGTATGATTTCTTGTTTGATGTCATATGTTGAACATGCATTGGTCATTAATGATTGGTTATACATGTCAAGTGGGTGCATATGGTCAAGTTTGCACTATTTTTATTGAGGTTGTTGTGCATCAGGTCATTGTACGCAATTAGGTTATAATGATGATATTGGTCTATTATGATGCTAATGTGTTGGCTAAGATAGAGCAAGAGATGCAAATCATTAAAGTGATGTTGCAACAATGGACTTTGGGTTAAGGGAAAATATTCATATAAGTTTGCATGCTTGGCGTGTAGGTATGTGATTTGTGGTTGTTGTAAGCATTAGGGTTACTCAAGTGTTTGTTGTTCTATTGTTATTATGGTTACATGCATGATAAATGTTGTTGATTAGTGTAGTCATATGCATTATGGCTATGGGTATGCTTCTCATTCTATTGATGCTAAGATAGATGTTATTTGACTAGTGTGATCATATGTACATTCATTGCTTAGTCAAAAATGGTATTAACTAATCATTATGTTACATGTTGTTGATGAATATGTTATATGTTAACTTGTATTTAGCTCGATGATTATGTTATCTGTTGTTTATGAGCATGCTATATGTTAGTTAACTTTATGATTAGGGTTATTGTGTTAATATCTTGATGTTATATGTATCATGCTAAATTGGATTAGCCCAGGCAGATGGTTAGGGTTATGAAATTCAGGTATGAGTCGACTTATTTGTGATATTATGTCATACTAATCTAGGTTTACATTGCATCTATAATTGTTATGCATGAATGAAATTTGTTTATGAATTTGTGATGTGAGCATGTTATCTCTTTAGTAATATGGACATCATGACCTTATTTATGATTTGAGTTGATGTGTTGTGAAGTTATATTGTGCTAATCTAGATTCATTGTGCAGGCAAGATAGCCTCTCGTGAGATACATCAAGGTATGAGTTTACTTATGTCATCTATTTGGTGTTTGAGTGTTCGGTGTCTAAATGTTTGATTAATTGCATGATTAGATATCATTTTTGGGATTCAACTTGTTGCACTGAAAATTGTCATCTTGACATTCTGCTATCTGTATGAGCTCATTATCACTCATACTTCCTCCTTTGCAAGTCTAACACATTAGTTCCTCATGTCAAGCCTTAAAAATAGGATAAAAGTTCTTAAAAATCTCCTTAACTCTGGTATCGCACTTTCTCTTCATCTTGCCTGCGGTCCCGCGCCTAATGTTCATGACTCCTCCATACCTAAACACAATTTCTCTTTGTTATGGGTGCGTACCCCTGTAAAATATTAAAAAGGTGCAAGTAAACTAAAAAAGCTCACTTTCAGTAAATTCTAGAAGCCTCTAGAAAGAATCTTGCGGTGGCAGAACCGCTCTTTTGAGGTTCATGTATCCCTTACCTTAAGGAGCTAACCCCTTGATGTAAGGAGCTTATCCCTTTGAAGGAGGATTATATCCCTTCATAGTTGGAACTGAAACCTCCTCTTTTGCACTATAAAAAGAGGCATTAGGTAGCCTCAAGGGGGGTGGAATCTTTAGAATTGTGTGAGGTAAAGTGCTGTTGGGATTCAGACTCATTTAACTGAGATTTTGTGAGGAAAGATCACATACCTCTATCTGTCTCAGTTGGAAGAGTGCAAGGCTTGTCAGAGTAGAGGAGATTCCTACTTTGGACCCCGGGAAGGCCTGTTCAACATCAAGGCTAAGGTTGTAAGGTTTTCTTTATTCAAAGTTAATACAAATGAATTCATTTTTCTCAATAAGTTGTTAATTAACTGTTTATTTCATGGATTCCTTGATCACCATGATAGGCATGATTTATAATATTTACTATACAGGTGCTATTTAATGTTTTCTTGTTTGTCACTGCAGGTTTTTAAAGATAACACCTTCAAGTGACCGAAGGACAACTACTTCGAACAAGCATTGGATCTACGATAAGACCTTAACACCTTTATAGTATTCTTTTGGAAATCACATATGTCTAGAGAAAGATAGGTTTATTTGGCTGTTTGTTGCTAGATTACCTTTTGGTACTAGGGAGATCGATCTTGTCCGCAAGATTGATTTATCCGTTCAACAAATTGGCGACTCCACTAGGGAATTGTCCGTTCAATATTGATTTATGCGCTGTAGCAGTTACACTTAGGGGGCATCAAGCACAGTGTTATATTTGTTTCAAGCTGTGTAAAAATGAAACCGCTCTGAAGCATAGTTTTTATCTGTTTCAAGCTTTTGTAAAAATGAAACCTATCTTGAGTCAATTTCGGTTATTTTCAAGACTCGTTAAGCATGAAAATCCCGAGATGATTTTTCTATCTTTCATTCTCATAAAAAACATGAAAATGCCAAGTTCTTTCCGTCTTTTCCTGCTCATAAATTAAATTGAAAGTCAGCCACAGGAGTATATTTTTATCCCTTTTTCGAACTCGTTAAAACTTACGAAAAATTGAAAAACATGAGTACATTTTTATCCCTTTTTTGAACTTGTTAAAACTTACGAAAAAGCGAAACCTTGGAGTCCTCTTTTAAGCTCTTTTGAGACTCTCGAAAATTGAAAATATTGCCGAGCACTTGATTATTCGAACTCGTTAAAATAAATTAATGATCGTCCCTTCAGTATAAGTTTACCCCTTTTATGGACTGAAATGGACTATTTACGAAAAAGGTATACGTTGATTAATTATGGTCAATAGAGTTCTCTCCCATATTATTTAATCCTTTTTCGGGCTCGATAGCCTAAATTTATGAAAAATTACCCCCATGGAGTCTTCTTAAGTTTTTTCTTCTGACTCCCTAAAATTGAAAAATCACTGAGTTTCTCCTATACTGGACTCGTTAAAATTTAACAGTAAAGAACCTGTTCAATTTCAAAACAAGAACGAACCACTCCTTCTTAGGGTTCGAATCTTAAACTAAGTTGGACTCATCCGAAGGATGAGCTTATAAACAAGAAAATGTTATCCTCCTCAAGCTTGTCAAAAATAAAGAGGTACTTGCTAGAAATGGTGGGGGAAAAGAGAGAAAAATGAACCTATTTGTTGTATTTTTATTATTCAAAAAACTGTTAACCACTCTTGAACACGACACTTTTGTTCACTTGGGTTGGGAAATCCTTTGCCTACAGTTAATCAAACCATTTTGAAAGTCTTCAGTCGGTTTCTGGGTATTAGCTTTGGGTCAATTGTCACCAAACCTTCTGTAGTTTCGTTATGTGTTCAAGAAGACAATTCAAATAAACCATTCATCTGAAAAATATCTGTCATCCATTTTGACCATCCCTCAGTCAATCCTCACCAATATATTTCTTCAAACTTGATCTATGATTTCGTGTTGTGGGCTTGCCTACGAGAGATCACTTCCTCTCGACGACAACTCATTATCTAGGAAGTTGATCCAGAAATCGTCAGTACCTTGAAATCTGCATGCCTCATTGGAAGGTTTCTCACCTTCGACGACAGGTTGCATCATTGACCTTCGATCGAATGATTCTGTGACATGTTCGACTTCAGATCATTCATTCACATCTCATGGATTGTACTGAGTACTTTGAGGGCCATTGAAATTAATGGTGGTTACTCTCACACTTGTTAATAGTCTACATTATTGACTGGTAATCAAGTGGTTTCTACCATGTTCGACTTCGACACATTCATTCACATGGATAGAATCGTACTAGTTCAAGAAACGGAAATCAAGACCCTGGATCTAGTTTCTACCATCCAGGCTGTGAGGAATTTTGTTATCATTTATACAGTGGAATATTCATAAACAGATGGCTATGTCCATAATGTGTCTACACATGTATATACTGTTGATGTATTGAAAATCATTCCTATATCAGAACAGTTTAAATTAGTTTCTAGTTAGTTTTGATCTGAGTATGGGAATGCCTACCTCAGCGATGATATGTATACATATATATATTTTGCATTGAATGTTTTTACAGGTTCCGACTGGGGTGTCCACAGGATGATCCTTGAAATGATAAAGTACTGCACTCTTCATATATGACAGACTTCAACTTCATCTATTCCAGATTTTGCACTTTAGGGGGCAATCTGTTGCACTGAAAATTGTCATCTTGAAATTCTGCTATCTGTATGAGCTCATTATCACTCATACTTCCTCGTTTACAATTATAACACATCAGTTCCTCTTTTAAAGCCTTACAAATAAGAGAAAAGTTCTTAAAAATCTCCTTAACTCTGGTATCACACTTTTTATTCATCTTTCCTGCGGTCCCGCACCTAATTTTCATGACTCCTACGTACGTGAATGCACTTTCTCTGTGTTATGGGTGGAGACCCCTGTAAAATATTAAAAAGTCACAACTAAACTCAAAAATCTCACTTTCAGTAAATTCTAGAAGCCTCTGGAAAGAATCTTGTGGTGGCAGAACCGCTCTTTTGAGGTTCTTGTATCCCTTACCTTAAGGAGCTAATCACTTGATGTGAGGAGCTTATCCCCTTGAAGGAGGATTCTATCCCTTCATAGTTGGAACTGAAACCTCCTCTTTTGCACTATAAAAAGAGGCATTGGGTAGCCTCAAGGGGGGTGGAAGCTTTAGAATTGTTTGAGGTAAAGTGCTATTGGGATTCAAACTCATTTAACTGAGATTTTGTGAGGAAATATCACATACCTCTATCTGTCTCAGTTGGAAGAGTGCAAGGCTTGTCAGAGTAGAGGATATTCTTGCTTTGGACCCCGTGAAGGCCTGTTCAACATCAAGGCTAAGGTTGTAAGGTTTTATTTATTAAAAGTTAATACAAATGAGGTCATTTTTCTCAATAAGCTATTAATTAACTGTTTATTTCATGGATTCCTTGATCACCATGATAGGCATGATTTATAATATTTACTATACAGGCGCTATTTAATGTTTTCTTGTTTGTGACTGCAGGTCTTTAAAGATAACTCCTTCAAGTGACCGAAGGACAACTAATTCGAACAATCATTGGATCTACGATAAGACCTTAACACCTTTATAGTATTCTTTTGTAAATCGCATATGTCTAGAGAAAGATAGGTTTATTTGGCTGTTTGTTGCTAGATTACCTTTTGGTACTAGGGAGATCGATCTTCTCCGCAAGATTGATTTATCCATTGGAAGTGAATGGAAAATATCTCCTTACTTTAGTTAGGATTCATCGAATTGAAAAGATTACATTATCATATTCAATTGCATTCAGTTTTGGGTCGGGTCATAACACCATTGGTTTCATATCCATTTACCCTTTTGAGTAATAACAACCTGAATAACACAACACTTAATTAAAATTCATCTAGTAATATTTTAATTTATAGGGCTCTTATCACCAATATAGCTTAGTCTAGTATCTTGGAGTGGGAGTAATTAACTCTCCAAGATAGTAAAAACAAACAAGTAGATAAATCTTGTGGTAGGAAATAAATCCAATTGTAACTGGTACATTCTGGGAAGCTTCTATTAAAGGAGTTAATCACGAGATCATGTCCGAACCTTTGAGACAATCAATTCTGTTTCATTGGGGAAGATAAAATATCTGCGCGCATTGCAAACAATAAACCTCAGATTAACCATTGTCGAGGAGCTTGGGGTCACTTGTTGGTAAACCTCGGATTGACCATGTTGAGGAGTCTTCAAGGGGATTGAGCTTTGTTACTCTGCCCTTGCGCGTCGAATCATATCGTAGACTGTTCCCCCAATTGTATTTTTTGCTGTTGGTAACCTTAGTGTCCATAAACTTAAGATTATTTCCTAAGGTGACGGTGAAGGAAATATCTCACTGTACCTGGAGTAGACGTCGAATAGACTCACTTGGACTCTCTGGGGGGTTCTCTTCACTTGAGATGGTTTTGTGAAGAAACTTGTGCCAGTCTATTTCATTAAGTAGGTTGTTAGGGTAACTGTTCCAACCGCCATTTCTGCATTAAAATTCTACGATGTTGGATTTCATCACCAACTAGTGTTTTTAGTATGGGAATCTACTGTTTGTGTGTGGTTTGACTCCTAGATTTGATATCGCGTGTTAATTTGTTTGTTTTTACTTTTAAAGACCATAGGTGTGAATTGTGAATTTTAATTGTTAGGCGTGTATTGTGAATTGTTAATTTTAGTTTTAAATTGTTAATAAAATTCATTGAAGTTGAATATAATGGCAACTGTTCCGGAATTTACCAACCAAGGAACCCCTCTTAATGAGAATCCTAGTACTTTTCCTTGCTTTGGAAATGTTGGTCCTCCTTATATGGCTACTTTGTCATTACCTAGATTTACAATAGGTTTACCAATATGGTTATTTTCAACTTCGTTGGCCTCGAATACTCCAATTATTCCACCTCAACCGGATGCTTCACCTCAACAGAGTTTCCCATCTCAACATCACCAACCTTTTGTTGACCCTTTACCTTCTTCACCTAATATTTCTTCCTCCATTTCTTCCTCTTTGCTTGGTAAAAGCCTTGAAGCTAGTAACCAGGTGGCTAAGAAGAAGAAGAAAGGGAAGAAGAAGAAGAAGAATAAGCAAGATAAGAAAGAAGTCAACCAACCAACCATGGCTGTAAATTTTAGTTGTGTTGAGGAAATCTCCAACATGCATCGTAAACCCAAATACCCTTGTAGGCTTTGTAAGGGTGACCACTTCCTTATCACTTGTCCCGGTATTCCAAAGGTCTTGGAAGTATGGTCAGAAAAATCTCATCAAATTTCTGTTGATCCATCAACCAGTGATAGTCAGGTTCCTGGGAAAAAGGGTAAAGTTAGGTTTCCTTGTAAGTTATGCAAAGGGAGTCATCAAACTCACATTTTCCCTCACATGGATAAAGCCTCAAAATTACTGGAAAACCTTACTGTTCCGTAGCAAGAATTTCCAACTGGTTACCATAAAATTTCTCCCAACCTACCGTCAACTGACAGAGTGATTGATCTAATTTCAACTATAGTCGATCCCACTCTTCCATTGGAGAGTGAAACTCATATCACTCAGGTTGATGATCCATTTGTTGATCAAGTGGTCGATTCGATTTCACATTTGGTCGATCCCATTCTCCCTCTAGAGAGTGAACTTCATACCGCTCAGGTTCTTCTTGTTACATCAGATTCTTCTATGTTAGGGGGAATTTCACCTATTTCTACAGAACCCCCTCCAAGTACTGAGGTCTTTTCCTTTGATTGGAATATACTGACAGAACCTCGTCTTCCTTCCTCCATCCTTTTCCAAATCATTGTGAAGTTTGGTGGTAGAGACATACACTGTACACAGGTAGATGAAGGTGCTTCTGTTAGTATTTTATCCTCAACTGCTTGGAAAGCTTTGGGTTCCCCTCAGCTTGTGCCTATTACGCAGAATTTGAAAGCTTTTAACAGAACCATTAGAGAACCTTTAGGGATCCTTCCCAAGTTTTCTATTACTTTGGAAGGTAAAACTGTCTGTATTGATCTTGTGGTAGTTCGAGGCCCCTTGGATTTCAATTTACTCCTTGGGCGAGACTATGTCTATGTAATGAAAGCTGTAGTATCGACACTCTTTCGCATGATGTCTTTCCCTCACAATGGAAATATTGTGACTGTAGACCAACTTTCGTTCCCTAGTCTTGTTTCGACTACTAATAATATGACACCCCTAAAAGTTCCTGATTCTAAAGTGGTATCTACCCCGCCATGGGTTAATTATGTGGCAACTAGTCCCATGTTTTCAATTACCGATGTAAGTGAGTCTCTCACTGTTTGCTCGTCTTCCTTTGACTTAGATCCGGTAATTGACATGGAAAACTCTATGGGATTATTTGAACGCGATGTTCTTATCCCTTTTGAGTCCCTTGACATGTGTTTCTTCCAGAGAACTATTCTTCCTTCTGATGAAGGCCTCTTGGAAGCCATGATCAAGGTGTGTCCATTGACATATGTTTCTTCCAGTTCGAAGCCATTACCAAGTCACCGAGGATAGTTCCATTTACTATTTCAACCTTGCTAAAAAATGAAACAGTGGCCCATGAGGAGAGTTCCTTTTACTGTGTCAACCTCATTAAAAAATGAATCAGTTAGTCGAGAGCATAGTTCGTTTTCTTGTGTCAAGCTCGTTAAAAAATGAAACAAGCTTCCAAGAGGATAGTTCCTGTTACTGAGTCAACCTCATTAAAAAATGAATTAGGTATGAGGACAGTTCTTTTCCTATGTCAACCTCATTAAAAAATGAATCAGTAGGTAGATTGTAGAGAGTAGATTAATAGATTAGAAATAAGTATTTTTTGAGGATGGTTCATGTTACTAAGTCAACCTCGTAAAAAATGAATCAGGTATGAGGAATGTTCCTTTACTGTGTCAACCTCTTTAAAAATGAATCAGTGTATCAAGAGGAAAGTTCCTTTTATTGTGTCAACCTCATTAAAAAATGAAACACGTTGCCATGAGCATAGTTCTTTTCCTGTGTCAAGCTCGTTAAAAAATGAAACAAATCCTCCCCTAATTGAATCGAGTCTTTGACTAGATCTCGTAAATGTTAAGTCATACATTTAGGTTAGTTATTTCAGTTTTTGCATAATTTTCTTACAGTTTTAGGTCGGGTCTTTCATATGATCTCGTAAATGAACCTTCATTCCATCCAGCTATTAATTACCAGTAGTGTACTTAGTTGAATGAAATGAAGCTAGGGGGGCATGCGCTCTAGCAGTTACGCTTAGGGGGCATCAAGCAAAGTTTTCTCTCTGTTTCAAGCTTGTGTAAAAATGAAACTACTCTAAAGCATAGTTTTTCTCTGTTTCAAGCTTTTGTAAAAATGAAACCTATCTTGAGTCAATTTTGGTTATTTTCAAGACTCGTTAAACGTGAAAATCCCAAGATGATTTTTCTATCTTTCATTCTCATAAAACACATGAAAATTCCGAGTTCTTTCCGTCTTTTCCTGCTCGTAAATTAAATTGAAAGTCGGCCACAGGAGTATATTTTTATCCCTTTTTCGAAATCGTGAAAACTTATGAAAAATTGAAAACCATGAGTACATTTTTATCCCTTTTTCGAACTTGTTAAAACTTACGAGAAAGCGAAACCTTGGAGTCCTCTTTTAAGCTCTTTTCAGACTCTCGAAAATTGAAAATATTGTCGAGCACTTGATTATTCGAACTCGTTAAAATAAATGAATGATCGTCCCTTCAATATAAGTTTACCCCTTTTACGGACTGAAATGGACTATTTATGAAAAAGGTATACGTTGACTAATTATGGTCAATAGAGTTCTCTCCCGCATTATTTTATCCTTTTTCGGGCTCGAGAGACTAAATTTACGAAAAAGTACCCCCATGGAGTCTTCTTAAGTTTTTTCTTTTGACTCACTAAAATTGAAAAAACACCGAGTTTCTCCTATACTGGACTCATTAAAATTTAACAGTAAAGGACCTATTCAATTTCAAAATAGGAACGAACCACTCCTTCTTAGGGTTCAAATCTTAAACTAAGTTGGACTCATCTGAAGGATGAGCTTATAAACAAGCAAATGTTATCCTCCTCAAGCTTATAAAAAATAAAGAGGTACTTGCTAGAAATGGTGGGGGAAAAGAGAGAAAAATGAACCTGTTTGTTGTATTTTGATTATTCAAAAAACCATTAACCACTCTTGAACACGACACTGTTGTTCACCTGGGTTGGGAAATTCTTTACCTACAGTTAATCAAACCATTTTGAAAGTCTTCAGCCGGTTTCTGGGTATTAGCTTTGGGTCAATTGTCACCAAACCATCTGTAGTGTCGTTATGTGTTCAAGAGGACAGTTCAAATAAACCATTCATCTGCAAAATATCTGTCATCCATTTTGACCATCCCTGAGTCATTCCTTGCCAATATATTTCTTCAAACTTGATCTATGATTTTGTGTTGTGGGCTTGCCTACGATGGATCACTTCCTATCGACAACAACTCATTATCTAGGAAGTTGATCCAGAAATCGTTAGTACCTTGAAATCTGCATGCCTCAATGGCAGGTTTCTCACCTTCGATGACAGCTTGCATCATTGACCTTCGATCGAATGATTTCGTGACATGTTCGACTTCAGCTCATTCATTCACATCTCATGGATTGTACTGAGTACTTTGAGGGCCATTGACATTACTGGTGGTTACTATCACACTTGTTAACAGTCTACATTATTGACTAGTAATCAAGTGGTTTCTACCATGTTCGACTTCGACACATTCATTCACATGGATAGAATCGTACTAGTTCTAGAAACGGAAATCAAGACCCTAGATCTAGTTTCTACCATCCAGGCTGCGAGGAATTTTGTTATCATTTATACAGTGGACTATTCATAAACAGATGGCTATGTCCATACTGTGTCTACACATGTCTATACTGTTGATGTATTGAAAATAATTCCTGTATCAGAACAGTTTAAATTAGTCTCTAGTTAGTTTTGATATGAGTATGGAAATGCCTACCTCAGCGATGATATGTCTACATACATATATTTTGCATTGAATTTTTTCACAAGTTTCGACTGGGGTGTCCACAGGATGATCCTTGAAATGATAAAGTATTGCACTCTTCATATATGACAGAATTCAGCTTCATCTATTCCAGACTTTGCACTTTAGGGGGCAACCCGTTGCACTGAAAATTGTCATCTTGACATTTTGCTATCTGTATGAGCTCATTATCACTCATACTTCCTCCTTTGCAAGTCTAACACATCAGTTCCTCATGTCAAGCCTTAAAAATAAGAAAAAAGTTCTTAAAAATGTCCTTAACTCTGGTATCGCACTTTCTCTTCATCTTTCCTACTGTCCCGCGCCTAATATTCATGACTCCTACGTACCTGAATGCACTTTCTCTGTGTTATGGGTGCGGACCCCTATAAAAGATTAAAAAGGCGCAAGTAAACTCAAAAAGCTCACTTTCAGTAAATTCTAGAAGCATCTAGAAATAATATTGCTGTGGTAAAACTGCTCTTTTGAGGTTCATGTATCCCTTACCTTAAGGAGCTAGCCCCTTGATGTGAGGAGCTTATCCCTTTGAAGGAGGATTCTATCCCTTCATAGTTAGAACTAAAACCTCCTCTTTTGCACTATAAAAAGAGGCATTGGGTAGCCTCAAGGGGGGTGGAAGCTTTATAATTATTTGAGGTAAAGTGCTGTTGGGATTCAGACTCATTTAACTGAGATTTTGTGAGGAAAGATCACATACCTCTATCTGTCTCAGTTGGAAGAGTGCAAGGCTTGTCAGAGTAGAGGAGATTCCTGCTTTGGACCCCGAGAAGGCCTGTTCAACATCAAGGCTAAGGTTATAAGGTTTTCTTTATTCAAAGTTAATACAAATGAATTCATTTTTCTCAATAAGCTGTTAATTAACTGTTTATTTCATGGATTCCTTGATCACCATGATAGGCATGATTTATAATATTTACTATACAGGTGCTATTTAATGTTTTCTTGTTTGTGACTATAGGTCTTTAAAGATAACTCCTTCAAGTGACTGAAGGACAACTACTTCGAACGAGCATTGGATCTACGATAAGACCTTAACACCTTTATAGTATTCTTTTGTAAATCGCATATGTCTAGAGAAAGATAGGTTTATTTGGCTGTTTGTTGCTAGATTACCTTTTGGTACTAGGGAGATCTATCTTTTCCGCAAGATTGATTTATCCATTCAACACAACTACGTTAAGTAAGTCATTCATCTATGACCATTTCCATGAGAGTTAGTCATAATTGACTAATTTCTCATGATTTTTGAATAATCCGCTCAACACTCATTGCATTGGGTGATGCTCACAAGGGTGAAGAATTGTGCAAGCAAGATAGCCTCCCGTGAGATACATTAAGGTATGATTTTACTTATGTCATCTATTTGTTGTTTGAATGTTTTATTATGTCATCTATTTGGTGTTTGAGTGTTCGGTGTCTAAATGTTTGATTAATTGCATGATTAGATATCCTTTTTGGGATTCAACTGCGTTAAGTAAGTCATTCATCTATGACCATGTCCCTAAGAGTTAGCTGTAATTGACTAATTTCTTGGGATTTTTGAATAATCCACTTAGCACTCATTGCATCGAGTGATGCTCACAAGGGTGAAGAAGTGGGATTGAAACTAGTGAAATGAATCACATAGCGTCAATCATCACTTCTGGGGCTTGCACCCGGTAACCAGGAATTCCTAGGAGGTCACCCATCGCAGAACTCCTCTGGCTCAAGCGTGCTTAACTACGAAGTTTTCCCCATAATCAAGCCCACTTAACTTTCTACCCCATTTGCAAAACCTTATCAAGAATTGTGCCTCATAAACCGTTCAAGTAGAGCTCCCTTTACTCTTTCTATTTAAGTATGAGGGGTTTCCGCAGTTCATTATATTAGATATCATTTTTGGGATTCAATTGCGTTAAGTAATTCATTCATCTATAACCATTTCCATGAGAGTTAGTTGTAACTCACTAATTTATCGTGATTTTTGAATAATCCACTTAGCACTCATTACATCAGGTGATGCTCGTAGGGGTGAAGAAGTGGGATTGAAACTAGTGAAATGAATCACATAGCGTCAATCATCACTTCCAGAGCTTGCTCCCGTTAACCAGGACTTCCTAGGAGGTCACCCATCCCAAAACTCCTCCGACTCAAGCACTCTTAACTATGGATTTTTCCCCACAATCAAGCCCACTTAGCTTGCTACCCCATTTGAAAAACCTTAGCAAGTATTGTGCCTCATGAGCCATTCAAGTAGAGCTCCCTTTGCTCTTTGTATTTAAGTATGAGGGGTTTTTGCAGTGCATTATATTATATATCATTTTTGGGACACAATTTCGTTAAGTAAGTCATTCATCTATGACCATTTCCATGAGAGTTAGTCATAAATGAATAATTTCTCGTGCTTTTTGAATAATCCACTTAGCACTCATTGCATCGGGTGATTCTCACAGGGATGAAGAAGTGGGATTGAAACTAGTGAAATGAATCACATAACATTAATCATCACTTCTGGGGCTTGCACCTGGTAACGAGGACTTCCCAGGAGGTCACCCATCCCAGAATTCCTGGGCTTAAGCGCGTTTAACTTTGAATTTTTCCCCACAATAAAGCCCACTTAGTTGCTACCCCATGTGCAAAACCTTAGCAATTATTGTGCCTCATGAACCATTCAAGTAGAGCTCCCTTTACTCTTTGTTTTTAAGTATTAGGGGTTTCCGCAATGAATTACATTAGATATCATTTGTGGGATTCAATTGCTTTAAGTAAGTCATTCATCTATGACCATTTCCATGAGAGTTAGTCATAACTCACTAGTTTCTCGTGATTTTTTAACAATCCACATGATATGAACATGTGCCCACAATGTTGCATGAAATAATGATCTTGTTTTAAGATGGTTGCACTAACACATATGTGTTGAGATAATTGATATGTACTTGAGTATAAGTAGGTGATAGTTGTAGTATTATGATTTTTACTACTAATTGATTATGACATGATTGTTAGTCTTGGTAGAGGTTGATTTTAGTTAATAGATATGATGTCTAGATATTTGGAACATGTGACTGGCATGTGTGTGTTTAGTTACAAGGCAGTCTGATTGGCACAAAAAGGTAAGGTAATTGGTATGTTGTTATATTTATTATACATTGATAGTTATGTGTTTATGGCAGTATGATGCAGGGATTACATGGCAAAAGATTGTCATGAAATGTTGAAGAAGGCTCAGGCTGAGCTTTATTTCGGAAGTATTGGGAACTAGTGGGATTGATTCATAGTGTTTGTTGTGATTCTTGATTTGTGTGTGCTTGATTTACAACTTCTTTTATGTCCAGTGCAAGGCCTTGTCACTTTGTTGCAATGTCATATTGCCTTAGGTTTCATGGTCTTCTTATTGTTTGTTCTCATCCCTGTTTTTATGTTTTGAGTGTCTTGGGAATTGGTTGGGAAGGAGGAAAGTTAATGGAGCTTGGGGAGAGTTTTGTGGTACCCAATAGGTAATGTAAGATATGGATGGATATTGGTGCAAAATGTTGGAAAATTTTGTTCTCAATGTTGTGCATACTATGCACACATAAAGGCAGTTCTCTTAACCTTGGCCTTATTAGATCTAGTAATTATGTTGTGATCATGATTATGTTGATGTTTATATATATATATATATATATATATATATATATATATATATGTATGTATGTATGTATGTATCCCATGTTTGATATGGTTTTCAAGGATCATGCTTGTCGAGGAATGATTGTTTATCAAGGTGAATGGAATGAAGAGCTTATGGCCATGAGGAATCAAGTGGGAAGAGTAACTCTGACAAATATATGAGGTCAACATCATGTGGACATGAATTTATATTATATGCTCGTACTATGCCTATGTTATGGATAGGTAGTGTTGAGAGATACATCAGCAAAATGAAGGCACTGTGATCTGTGGCATGGTGGAGAGACACTAGAAGCAAGGTTGCTTGTGGGGTCAGAGTGTGGTCTATGGATGTGCAATACTAACGTTGTGTATATGTTGCGCATGTTTTATATTTAGTGATTAAACCTATAGTGATGTGTACATGTAACATATGTAGTATTGTGTACATATGATTTTGTATTCCTCTTGTATATATGGTGTTTTGTGTATATTGCATATGTAGTGCCAGGTATGGATGGTGCCATGTACATGTTGGATATGTGCTATTGTATACATATCTTACTATGCGCATGTTGGATATGCGGTGTTGTGTGCATACGGTGTTCTGCACATGTTGGATATGTGGTGTTGTGTATGTATGGGGCTAGGTAGATGTTGTATATGCAGTGCTATGTACATAAGGTGTTGTGTGCATGTTATACATATAATGCTATGTATATATGGTGTTGTGTTCAAGATTGTACATGTGGTGATGTGTGCATGTGGTGTTGTGTACATGATGCACATATGGTGTTGTGTGTAGGTGGTGTCATGTACATGTCGTGCATGTGGTTTAGTGTACATGTGGTGTCGCGTACATGTCATGCATGTGGTGTTATGCACATGTGGTATTGTGTACCCATTGTATATGTGGTGCAATGTATATTCTGCGTTGTGTACACGTTGTGAAGATGGTGTCGTGTACATGTGGTGATGTGTACACATTGTACAGGTGGTGTTGTGTACAAGTGGTACTGTGTACATGTTGTACATATGGTATTGGGTGCATGTCGTACATGTCGTGTTGTGATCATGTGGTACTATCTATGTTCATGGTGTAGTCGTGGTATTGTGACATGTGTATTATTTGTGTTGTACTCTGTGTATGTATATGTATTGTATTGTACACCGGGCGCGAGTGTATGTATTGTGTTTTGTATTACACACGATGTAGGTGTATGTATTGTGTTGTACTGTACATTGGGTGTAGGTTTATATGTTGTATGCCAGTGTAGGTGTATGTATTGTGTTGTATTGTACACCAGGTGTAGGTGTATGTGTTGTATGCTGGTGTGGGTGTATGTATTGTGTGGTGTTGTACGCCATGTATGGATGTATGTGTTGTGATGTATATTGTGTGTAGGTGTACTTGATTTAAGAAAATAAAAGGCACTAGGTGCTTTCCAGTTGTGGCAATTGATCTGATGTGTTTACAAAATAAAAAAAGCAGAAGTAAGGATCAATGAAGGATAAGTGTTGATATTTTATTTCATTTCAATTATGCATGTGATCTAGGATTCTGAGTTACGATGGTTACATGTGACTTATGATTATGGTTTATGGTGCTTTTATTCGATTCATGGTTTTAATTTATGATGGTTACATTTTGAGCTAACCATATGTGATATGTTTGTACTTGATGACTTGATCAAATAACTAGTTTGGCTTGTTGTGACAGGAAGTGAACAAAATTTCAAGTGTACCTTATTGACAAGTTACCAAAGAGGTATGATGTAAATTTATTTCAATTTGTTTTGAGTCTAATAGGATTATGTGCTAGGTACAGGAAAGCATGGAAATGCCCGGTTGGGTGGTTGAAACTGATTGCAATCATTAGCAACAACAACAAAAGGAATTGAAATAGGCAGCACTATGTTGGTAAAGCACTTTAGGAGTAGGGCCATTATGGGACACTAGTACCCAATAGTGTCCTTTTATTTCCATGACCATGCTATGACCGGTATGATGGTTTTGAGGCAATTATATGTCTTGTTTTTTTATCTTCTGATGTGAGGAAGCCTTGCCAAGGGATGGATCACCCTAGATAGAGGATGTCAGGGAACTTGGAAGGTGAGTAACTGCATGGAGGGGGATTACCAGATTTTCTGAGTGAATGTGTAGCAGAGAAGGGAAGGTTTGGGATGGAATTTTTCTATCACTAACATTTCAAGATGGAATCAGATGCACGTTGGGAGTGTTCCCTAGAATAATGATCCTGTAACTATTCACTGAGGGTGAAATAATGCAGGATTGTAGCACTGGACATTGGATGAAGACTTTGACTTTGGTATTATATTTTGAACATCTTGGGAAGGAAGTGAATCATGGTACTACTTTGAGGGTGGAGGTGTGAGCCTTTGGATTCCCTTGTTGCTGATACATGCATCATATCCTTTTATTTACTGTTTGATAAAATGTGTATATGTGTATACTATTGTTAATATCGTAATGAGTTGTGTTATAAAGCTCCAGTACACAGTATGATTGTCATGTTTTAGCAGGTGGTCATTGTAAATACTGCAACAAGCTATGTTATAAATCTCCATAGGTAGTATGTTTTTTTTTTATCATTTTGTTGGTTTGTAGGTGTCATTGAACACCAAGGATGGTGTTCCCCCAAGGGGGAGGGTTATGTAACAAACTTGGTGAAAAATCCATGTAATAAAAGTTACTAAATGAAAAATAATAACCATGGTTGATGGGACACGTATTTGAAGCTAAATTCCAGGAAAAAACATCCTAGTGGGTGTTCATTCGGTTTACTATGGATAAGGAAATTGAAAAAGGAAATGGAAAAGGTTTTGATAAGGAATGAAGCATTTATTGGCATTTATTTATGAAAAATAATGGAAAACATGAGAAAAGGAAGGTGAAAGGTCACGGGTTGCATGTGAGGGGGAAAATGAAGGAAAATATGGAAATTGAAGAGATTAGAGGTCTCATTGAAAAAAAGGCTTTTGAGGATCAATTGGGAAGCTTTTTCTCACACTTATGGCTCTCTTTCTATTCTATCTCTCTCTCATACTCTTGGATATTTAGATTTTCTTGGAGCACTTTAGCATTGGAGCAAGAAAGGAAAGAAAGCAAGAAGGAAGAAGAAAGAAAGGAGGAGCAGGAATCAAGCAACTACAACAATATTATTGGCAGGTATTGAGTTGAATGTGTGTTTTCCTTGCTAGATCTAGCATGCATGGTATGCATGTCGTTCTTTTATGTCATGGCATGGGTTCTACTAGGTGTGATAGTGATTTTTAGCCTAGTCTTTCCATTTCCATATAGCTGTGATGAGATTGGTTTCTCATACTTCGATTTAGATGGATTCAAAGATGAGTGAAGTGGATCTCCAAAATGAAAAAACATGGCCTAGTGGTCCTTGAACCATATTATGGATCACGGTAAATCCACTGGCCTAGTAACCCCTAAAGCAGACTGTGGGTTGTAGTAAAGCTATATTGTGTGCCTTAGTGGGCTTAGGAATCCTTGTTGGTGAATGGAGGGATATATGGTAAATCCAAGAGGTGGATTTCTCTCTGTTGGGCCTAGTAGTCTAGGGATGGGATGTACAGTATAACCTAGAGAGTAGGTCTTGATGTAGGGCCTATTGATCCTTGTATCGAACTATGGATTACGGTAAAGCCTAAGAGACTAGGAGGAACTCAAATTCCTCATGGTGAAGGCGAAAAACCCTGATAGAATTCATGCTTGTTTGGTTATTTTTGGTTGGTTATAAGTCCCACATTCATGCTTGGAATATGGCACGAGGGTGATTGGTTGAAGAGAGATTTGGCTTAGCCAATCTATGGTCGGGTGGAACATGGAAGTCCCATATTTGGTTGGTTTTTAAATTTAGTAATGAAGAGCTCATTCCTTTGGCATTTGGTATGCAAATTTATTGGTCATTATTTGGATTCTATTTTTATTGTATCCACTATATTTTTTTTGTTATTATGCTGGTTATAAGCATGTATTTTATTAGTGATGATGTATGGTTCTATCCATGTTTTTACTTGTAAATGAATGCATAATGTATCTATGGTCAAATAGATTTTGTTGCAGCTAATGATGTAAGGGAGAAATTCTTCTTAAAGATTCTCAGATAAGTATGAGACCCCTATGTTTAAATCTATTTTTTACACATGTAGATTCAAAGTCTATGACATGTTTGACAAAATGCATGTCATGGATAGGATGGGTCCATATGAGTTCTTGCTGATATGATTGCTTCTGTATCATTGTCCTATTGTTATTTATCATCCCTTAAGTTTTCATGAAGTTTTGGGTAGTGACCTAGGCTCTGGGCCTGAAAAGGTGGCTCAAAGCCGAAGCTACAGGCACAGAACTGAGAATTTGGGGTCCTAGCCACTACCATGTAGTGTTATGCATGCGGCTATAACCTCCTAGCCCCTGAAATGTAGTGTTATGCCTGTCGCTATGGATCAAAGGGGGCAAAAATGTCAGTGTGACCCAGGGGTAAGAGGCCTTAATGGTTATGTTACCTCCTGGGGGTGTTGTGGTTGTTGTACAAGGTCTGTATGTTGTGTTTTCCACCGGTTCCACTTCCTCGAGGTCGCATAGGAGGTTGAATCTCATTATAGTAGCATCTCATTGCACGTTTACCCCCGCTGACCGATTGCTTGGGTAGATGTGGGAAGGGGGCGTCAAATATACATACAAATGTATTTTAGTCACGTACATTAGTAGATTTTTCTCATTGACCATTTGGAATACACTTAGGAAATACGAATAAATTAATTGATACTTACTTCATTTAGAACTCTTTCTACATAAATAATTTATTAATATATATTTATTTGCAAATAGGGATATACTTATGTAAAGGGTTCCTAACAATATACTAAAGGTTACCACATTCCTCCCAAACACGAACTACATTCCTTAATTGTTTGCCCCCATCTCTACTCCTCCCTTCGAGGAAAACAACATGGGATATATTTTTCAACCTCACCTCCTTAACCCTTTAGCAACATCCTACTAATTTCTCGGTTAAGGTCCATTATTTCTCTCCCAATAGCATTTTCTTTAAAAACTTGATTGTCTTTATCTCCCGTACTTGTCTTTATATTGCTTCCACCCATGAAATCTATCTCCAATCATGAAATATTTGGTGGTCTACTTCAGTCAACAGTTCAATAGTGGCAGATGGAGGAATTTTCCTTTTTTTGGTTCCTACCTCCTTCTTGCGCATAAATAATTCCAACCATTTTCTTGATAGTTATGAGTATAATCTCACATGATGTCTTTAATATATTTTCAAGAGTAATAAAATGTACAATTGTTTTCTTTTTTTTACCCAAAATAAATATTTACATTGTCACATCATACTACTTGTTCCACTTTGAATTTTATCCCCATGCCCAATATAAAATTCAAAAAGATAAATTTACCAAGGGGAATCACAATAATCCATAAGTTTGTGGTCAAAATTTGTTTGTTAGACTCAAGTATATTGTAACAACCCCATGTTAAAAAATTCATGTAATAAAGTTAATAAAGGAAAAATAATAACGAAGGTCAAGGGACACATATTCAAAGTTGAATTTTGGGCAAAATATACTAGTGTGGGTGTTCATTTAGTTATTATGCCTAGGGGAAATTGAAAAAGGGAATAGAAAAGGCTTTGGAAAGACACGAGGCTTTAATTGGCATTTTATTTATGAAAATAATGGAAATTAGGAGAAAAGGAAGGTGAAAGGTCACAGGTTGCATGTGAGGAGGAAAATAAAGGAAAATAATGAAAAATAAAGAAAATAGAGGTATCATTGATAAAAAGGCTCATGAAGATCAGTTTGTAGCTTTTTATTAGTTAAGTTTTGGAGCTCTCTCTCTCTCACTCTTGTACACTTAGACTATTCTTGTAGCATTCTAGCATTGGATCAAGAAAATAAAAGGAAGAACAAATAAGGAAAAGGGAAGAAAAGATCAAGCAAGGAAGAACATTATAAAGTGGCTACATTGAGATTACTTGTGTTAGTGTTCAATATTCAGTGATCAATATGTACTCGGCTTCCCCTTTGACCTTATTTCTTGTGTTAATTCCCTTAACATATTTAGCCCTATTAATTATCTGTTTAATAAACTTAATTCCATTAGCTATGTTAGTTCTATTAAAAATCAATTTAATAATATTAATACCTTTAACTATTTTATTTCGATTATAAATCGTTTTGATAACCATGATATATTTTTAAATAAAAACAACATTAAATTTATTAGTAATAATAACATTATGTGCTCTAACTCAAATATTAACACCTTTAACTATTTTGGTTCTACTAGAAATCGTTTTGATAACCAAGATATATTTTTAAATAAAAACAAAAACTATACTAGTAATAATAAAATTATGCGCTCTAACTCAAATATTAGCGTAAATATTATTAAGATTTACGATATTAATAATAAAAATAGAAATAATATTACTTCTAATAAGAACTTTAATAATGTTAGTGAGATTTCTATTAACCATGATAATTCTATTAATATTAATAGTAATACTAGGAATGATGTCATTAATAGTCCTCCTAATATTAATGAAGTTAATAAAAATGTAATTAATATTTCTAGTTTATCTTTTGATCCTTCTATTTTCGGTCTTCTTAATAGAGGGCTTAATTTTTCCCTTTTCCCGAAGAAGATCCTCGCTGATGACATTATTTGCAACATCAAATATGGCAGCGTGGATCTCCCTGATAATGTTAAGGAGACCATTAGGCAGGATTGCTCCATTATTCTTAGGAAGGTTAAGCCTCCCAAAAGAAATTTGAGTAAGCCTAAGTTTCTTGCCCTCAAAACCCTAAGGGACAACCCTGAAATTGTCATCCTTAAGGTGGACAAGGGTTGGGCCATAGTCATTATGGATAAATTTGACTATGTCAGCGAGATGGTTTACCATTTGTCCATTAGTGGTAGTTATGTTAAGCTTAAAAAGAATCCCTTTCGATCAATTTGCAAGGATGTTTCCCTTTCCATCAAGTTAGATTCTTCTCTTAATCCTCTCTCTAAGAAACTTATTGAGACCAATCCCCTTACCCCTCAGATCTATGGTCTCCCAAAGATTCATAAGTCGAGGGCCCCATTGAGACCTATTGTTAACAAAATAGGTGCCCCCTCTTATCATTTGGCTAAATTCTTAGCCCATAAGCTTAAACCCCTTATAGGTCATACTGATTCCTTTGTTAATGACTTGGATTCCTTTATCAAGGAGTGGAAGAACATCAAGCTGTAGCTTGGTGAGATTTTAGTTAGCTTTGGTCTTGTGTCATTATTCACCAAAATTCCCATCCATGAAGCTGTTGATGTCATTAAGCAGATCTCTGATGAAGACACCTCAAAATTAGTTATCCTCTGCCTCAACTAGACTTTATATAGTTTTCAAGGTGAATTTTATGAGAAAACTTGTGGTGTTGGGATGGGCTACCCTCTTTCCCCCATTATTTCTAACTTATTTATGGAGGATTTTTAATCTAAGGCCCTGGCCTTGGTTAAATTTCTCCCTAGGAAGTGGAATAGGTTCATGGATGATACTTGTGTGATCGGGCCCCATGGTTGGGAGACATTAGATCTATTCCTTGGGCACCTGAACTCGATTTATGATTCCATCAAGTTCACGATGGAAGTGGAGGTTTATGGTTACCTCCCTTTCCTTGATATCCTTCTCTCGAGGAATGAGGATGGTTCCATTTCTCACCGAGTTTTTCGCAAGAATACCCACACAAAATAGTACCTCCATGTTGGTTCCCATCATTTTCCTACTCAAAAATTTGGTTTTCTGTGTACTCTTGCGACTCATGCTCTTAGAATCTCTAACGACAACTCCTTGGAGTCAGAGAAGTCCCATCTTTTTGACATTTTTGAAAATAATGGTTACAGTAGATCTCAAGGGCTTAAAGCCTTTTGAAAGGCATATAAAGGGTTGAGTGTAAAATCTACTTGGGTGGATCCAATTTCCAAGGTCCATCTCCCATTTATCTAGGGGACGACAGACAAAATTGCCCATGTGCTTAGAAGAAATAATGTCCGTGCTTCTTTCAAGCCTCTCTGAACTATTATAAATTCTCTTGGGTCTGTTAAGGACCCTATCGACCCTAAGGACATGAAAGGGGTTTATTTGATTCCTTGTTCATGTGGATCTCCCTATATTTGAGAAATAAGTCGATCCATTAGGTAGAGAATATGGGAGCATGCTGTAGATATTAGGCAGAATCAGTCCCGTACCTCAGCTCTTGCTTAGCACGTGGAAAAATCCTGTCACCATGTCTGTATTGAAGATTCCAAAGTTGTTGCCAAAGTAGATCACTTCCACCATAGGAAATTAAGGGAAGCACTCGAAATTGAACAACATGCCAAGAATCTCAACCGAGATGATGGTTGGAAATTAAGTAAGAGTTGGATCCCATCTCTCACTAGGTAATTTTGTTTAGTTTTGTATTTTGGTTCAAATTTTTTTATATTTTTATATTTTTATATATATTCTCAATTTACCATTTTAGTAATTAAATAATTTATTTCTATTTATATTTAATTTAATTAACTAATTATTAGTTTATTTCATTTTACTTCATTTTTCTTATTTATTTAATTTGCTCTATTTGTATTTATTGTCCTTATTTTATCTTTATTTATTAATTAATATAAATTTTTTTACCACGCCCTATTTATTTATATAATTCTCTTAAGCTTTTTAATTTATTTAATTAATTAATTTATCATTAAAATTTTAATTCCTAACTAACTAATGGCTAGTACTCCTCCCTTCTCCTTATTATATTTTAAAATTGTAGAAATTTATAAACACAATAATATATTTCTGGACTACCCTGATCTAACAATTAAATCCACTATTAAGTATAGAATCCTTCTACTCAATTCTTTGCGGAAATTAAATCGCCAATTGCAAAAACATGAAGAAAAATCAATCGCACATAACAAGATCATATATTGTGTATTTCATGCAATCATGAAACAATCTCATACAAAGCTCAGCTCATGGAGCTCTCAGTACAATATAAAATTGTCCCACACTGTCATACAGAAATTGGTTCACACATGCATCAATTAATGCCTCCTGACAGCCTGCCTCCACTGCGCAATCCTCATTGGCAACTCCGATGTGTGTGTAGATGCATTGAATGCATCACAATAGTCACAACTTATAGTCAAACACACCCTTTCACCTATCTCTCCACTGGGTCTCCACTGGATCTGACATGCAAGTAGTTAACTATTGTATTTCTTCAGTTGCAAATAAGACACTGCTTGTGAATTAATTAAATAATAAATTCACTCATCTCTCACTAGTGTATCTTTAGTTAGAACTACCACAACTGGGTTAAACTAAATAAAAACTCACATAACTACTCTTCCAACTCTGTTACAACTCTTCCACAATCAGCTATAATGAAGTCCACCATGCTTGAGTCACCAACCAACCTTGGAATGTGTAATTCCTTTAGCTAACTAGTTTTCCACATTAGTTAACTGAAATCAAGTGCTTCAAGAGAATAAGTTATTATTTATTGTTTGATTATCATTAAGGGCTAATAATCATCGACATGCATTCTATTTTTAGATATGTGATCTATAAATAGACTTCACCCATGATCTAAAAATAGAAACTCATCTAAAGATAGAATTTTCTCAACCATCTAGAATTAGTCTCCTGCTAATTTTAGGATATGCTCACCATTGTAAAATAGACACACCTAAAAATAGCCTACGGGCCCCACCTAGTGAAGGTGCTTAATTTTCACTAGGATCATCATCTTTTTGAATCTCAACACTCCCTCTCAACAAGAAAGGGATTATCCTTCACCTCGATCCTGTCTCTATGGTATTTGAATTTGCTCCTAGTGAATGCCTTCGTCAGAATATCTGCATCCTGATCTTCCATAAGAATGTACTAAAGCAACATGATCTTTCGATGCACACAATCTCTGATATGGTGATACTGGATATCTATATGCTTAGATCTATCATGAAACATAGGGTTAATCGAGAGTTTAATACAACTCTGATTATCACAATGAATCACTGTAGGATCTAAATGAGAACCGAACAAACTGACTAGGATCTTCCTCATCTAGATAGCATCACATGCAGCTTGACTTACTGCCATGTATTTTGCTTCCGCTGAAATGAGTGTCACAGTTCTTTGCTTCCTGCTATACCAAGAAACAACTGTAGATCCGATACTGAAAACCCCTCCTGATGTGCTCTTTCTGTCCGTTGGGCTACCTACCCAATCTGCATCTGTGAAGCCATGAAACTTCACCTCATCCGTTTTTCTGTACCATAAGCCATACTCAGATGTTCCCCTAAGATATCTCAGGACATGATTATTTGCCTTCCAAAAGAACTTAGTAGGCTTAATCATCGCTTGACTAAGCTAGTTCACTGCATAGCATATGTCTGTTCTTGTATTAACTAAATACATGAGAGGACCCACCAACTTTCGATAGACAATAGCACCCACTGACTCTGCAGATGTAGCATCCTATTTCCTCCAGCTTCCTGGAAGAGGAGCATCCATGGGTTTGTAGTCCTCCATGATAAACTTACCGAGGATCTCCGGAGCATACTTTCCTTGAGACACAAAAAGTTCACCTTCTCACTGCCATATTTCCAATCCAAGGAAATAATGAAGGAGGCCCATATCCTTCATCTCGAACTCCTTTGCAAGGTACTCCTTGCATGAGTGTATTAGCTGCTCATCACCAGTCAGTATTAAATCATCAACATAAAGAACAATGATTAAAAGCTTACCCTCCACCACATTCTGGTATAGCTTTGCATCCACCTCACTCTTGGTGAAGCCAAGTCCATTGAAATAGCTATTGATCTGAGTGTACCAAGCATGGGGTGCTTGCCTCAACCCATACAGTGCTCTTTTGAGTCTGCACACATGCAACTCATTGTTGAAGATCTCAAATCCTTTAGGCTTCTCAATGTACACTTCTTCCTCAATGATCCCATTAAGGAACACAATCTTCACATCCACCTGATGAATGTGCCAACCCATCTACACTGAGAGAGCAAGGATGGTACTTATGGAAGAATAATGTGCGACAGGTACAAAGGTTTCTTCATAATCAATCCCCTCGATCTGTGAGAAGCCTTGGGCAACAAATATTTCCTTATACTTCTCAACACTCCCATCAAGAGCTTGATTTACCTTGTAGATCCATCTTGAACCAACGACTGATTTATCAACTAGCCTTGGAGAAATTTCCTAAGCATTGTTTCTGACAATGGATTCATACTCCTCCACCATTGCATCTACCCATGTGCGCTCCTGCACTACTTCCTGAAAAGAAGATGGCTCTATCATAATACATTTTCTCATGAGATCCATGTATCCATTGAATCAGTTAGGAGTCTGTCTATGTCTATGCTGTGAAGTAGGGTCTCCTACATTCTCTGTCGCATCAAGCTTCAGCCTCTCAGCTTCTGTGGTACACCTTCTGCAAGTTTTGATGTTTGGCTCTGTGTAAGTGGACTCCTCCACTCCATGATCCTCCTCCTGTGTCTGATCCACATCTAGAGGCTCATCTTTGGGAACAAGCAATTCCTCCTCTGCATGAAAGTGTAGCTCCCTCTCAAGCAACAACTTCATGGCTTTCTCCTCATTGAATTTTATATCCCGTCGCACTACAGTCATTCAACTGTTTGGAAAACACACACAATAATTATGGGGTGTTTTTGTGTACCCCACAAATATCCCAACTTCAGCAGTCGACTCCAGCTTCTTCCTGGCATTCTTGGTCACATGAACATAAATAGATGAGCCAAAAATCTTAAAGTGAGAAACATCTCGTTTCTTACTAGTAAAATATTCTTCAGGTGTACTCATGCCAAGTACTCTATGAGGACAACGGTTTTGAACATATACCATAGTGTTGCATGCTTCTGCCCACAAGTGCATTGGTAGGCCCTGATCATGCAGCATAGCTCATGCAACACCCACGATTGTTCTGTTCTTCCTCTCCGCAACCCCATTCTGATGTGGGTTATGAGGCACTATGAGTTCTCTTTGAATTCCTTCTTTTCTACATAATTATTTGAATTTGTTCGATATCTATTCACCACCATTATTGCTCCGCAGAGCCTTCACTTGCTTCCTCGACTCCTTCTCCACCAATTCTTTAAAATCACAAAACTTTGAGAATGTTTGATCTTTCTTTTGCATGAAGAAGATCTAGCATCTACGAGAATAGTTATCAACATAAATAACATAATACATGTGTTTTGTTTTTGAAGCAACTGAGAATGGTCCACACACGTCTGTGTGAACTCTCTCCAGGATCATCGAATCACGATTCTCCTTTTCATGAAAGGTGGTCTTCACAAAATTACCCATAGTACATCCCTTGCACTGATCTATCTACGCGAGTGTAACCTTCAAAAGTCCAGTAGAAATCTGTTGCAAAATATTTAGGGTGCCATGGTGAAGATGGCCCAATCTCCTGTGCCATAATTCGCCCTCATCCTGGCTCAAACTTCTTCTTCTTTTCCCACCATTGCAGCACAGCCATCTAACTCTAGCTTGTATAGGTTCTTGAATCGAATACCTATCCTCTTGGTTTGACCTGTTGTTTTATGTCGCAGGAAGGCTTTTCCATCGCTGAAGAAAATTTTATAACCTCTGTCCTCCAACATCGCGACTGAGACCAAGTTATTCTTTAGACCTGGAACATGCATAACATCTTTCAAAAGAAATGGTTTACCTGACTCCCTCTCAAAGGTAATGGTACCGATGACGGTCGCACTATGTCATCCATCGTTGCCCATCTCTATATGAATTTGGAGATATTTCTCCTACAAGTCCCTGAAAAACTCCTTATCTCCCATCATGTGGAAGGAAGCACCACTATCAAGATACCACACTGATCTCATTACACTTGAAACCAAGCATGCGATCAAGGAGAAATTAAGTTCAAATTATGAGGCAAGGGCCTCACCAGCTGCATCTCTAGCAACCTTCTTGTTCTTCTTCTTCTGTGGGAAATTAGAGACGAGATGCCCATGTTCGTGACAGTGAAAACACTTCACCTTGGAAAAATCCAGCTTCTTGCCTTTCACCTCATATTTTGAATGGGATTTCTTCCCCTTCCCTTTCCTCGCTTTGGAATCCAAAGCACAATCCTATTCATCATCATGCTTTGATGAAGAACCATCCCTGGTACTCCGCCTTATCTCCTCCTACACTAGATCCAACCAAAGTCACTCCCAATCCAGGAGTTTCTCCTGCCCATTGAAAGAGTCTTGATGATTGTGCTAACCCTTCAGAAGCCCAAGGAGAGCCAATATCACCAAGTCATCATCAGCATCTGTAATTCCCACACTCCCCATCTCATCCCTACATTGGAAAAACTTTGTGAGATAATTTGGAATACTATCACCCTTCTCCATTTTGATTTTTCTGAGTTTATCTTTTAGTGCAAACTTCCTATGGTCGCTGCTGCTTTGGAAAAGATCTGTCAAAGCCTTCCACACTACAATTGGAGTGGCTTTCCCATGAAGGATTGACACAATATCATATTTCACACCTTCCAACATAATTCTTCTTTTCTTCGCTACTTTCTTTTGCTAGGCGTCAAGTAATGCAACATTCGTTGAAGTGGGCCTAGGAACATCACTATTGATGAACTCCTTCAAGCCATTATCTTCAGGCACCGCTTCCATCCTATCCTTCCAGGCTATGTAGTTAAAGTTTCCTTCAATGTTTACTCAACTGTCGCACCAAGAAATTCTTGCAACAAATTCGAATTGTCCACCAGCACAAAACTCAGCACCGCTTCAATATTGCAATCTCCAGTGATTATCAATGCTCTGATACCATGTAGAAATTTATAAACACAATAATTTATTTCCAAACTCCCCTGATCTAACAATTAAATCCACTTTTAAATAAAAAATCCTTCTACTCAATTCTTTGCAAAAATTAAATTTCGAATTGCAAACACATGAAGAAAAATCAATCGCACATAACAAGATGTTTTACCAGGAAAGATTAAAGCTAAAAAACCCAAATATCATATATTATGTATATCATGGAATCATGAAAAAATCTCATACAAATCTCAGCTCATAGAGCTCTCAATACAATATACAACTGTCTCACACTGTCATACAAAAATTGGTTCACACATGTACCAATTTACTACCTCTTGACAACCTGCCTCCACCGCGCAATCCCTGATGAAGAAGATCCCTGAATGAATTCAATCTTGCCTTACCTTGACTGTACAATCCTCATTGGAAACTCCAATTTGTGTGTATATGCATTGAATGCATCACTATAGTCACAACTGATAGTCAAACACACCCTTTCACCTATCTCTCCACTGGATCTCCACTGGATCTGACATGCAAGTAGTTAACTATTGTAGTTCTTCAGTTTCAAGTAAGACATTGCTTGTGAATTAATTAAATAATTAATTCACTCATCTCTCACTAGTGTATCTTTAGTTACAACTAGCACAATTTAGTTTAACTCACTTAACTGAGTTAAACATAAATAACAACTCACATAACTACTCTTCCAACTCTGTTACAACTCTACCACAATTAGTTATAACGAAGTCCACCATGCATGAGTCACCAACCAAGCTTGGAATGCATAACTCCTCCAACTAACTGGTTTTCCACATCAGTTTACTAAAATCAAGTGCTTCAAGAGAATAAGTTATTATTTATTGTCTAATTATCATTAAGGGCTAATAATAATCGACATGCATTCTATTTTTAGACATGCGATCTATAAATAGACTTTTCCCATGATCTAAAAATAGAAACTCATCTAAAGATAGAATTTTCTCAACCATCCAGAATTAGTCTCCTGCTAATTTTACAATATGCTCACCATTCTAAAAATATACATACACCTAAAAATAGCCTGCGGGCCCCACCTAGTGAAGGTGCTTAATTTTCACTAGGATCATCATCTTGTTGAATCTCAACAAAAATTTCTTAACCCTTTTTAATAAAATCATTTATTTAATTAATTAATTTATTTTTAAATTTTTAATTCCTAACTAAATTTCTAACGGCTAGTTCTTAACGACTATTTTGGGGCAATGGTGCATCTCCATTATTTATTCATCAAGATCGATTTGTTTCTCCACCTTGTCTTGAGGATGAAGAACATTAGCTGGTTCAAAACGTCGACCAAATCCTAAAAATGTGACTAATCCAAAAGACATTTTTATATACAATATGTACTCTTTCAAATTTGTCTTGTAGTGGTCATAGGTCAAAATTTTACATTTCCAAGTCAGTTTACAAATAAAATTTTGATCGTTGGATATGTCTAGGTTTTCAAAGGCTACTCCCTCTAGTTTATTCATGGTCATTTTCTTTTCATGAGTCATATCCTCATTTTAATATAGAGTTTCAGGTTAAATCACCATGTTTTCACCTAGGTTAGTGTCTAGGTGTCTTTCATTTTGCCACCATACAAATCCAAAATATGTCAATAAAGTAGGAAAAAAGTAGGTCAATTCACTTATCAATACAAAATTATCTTTACAAGGGAGTTAGCTTAGGTACATGAATAAAAAGAAACAATTTTCCTTATTTCAAAAGCTTGTTTCATTATCAAAATATTCAAAAAGCAAAGTGTTCTCCAAAGGGTCGCGTTTTCACTTAATGACAAAAATGGTGTTTTTATTGATGTTATAAAAAGGAAAAAGTGATTTATTTCACTCATTTTACCTCCTCTTGCTCGATAAAGTGCATCTCTCACCTTCAGAATACATTACCATTGCCAAAAGTGGAAGAAAAATAGAAAGAATCGCAAAAAATCCAATATTCTATGCTTATGGAGGCTCTGCAATGCTTCTAAAAGGGTTAGACGATGTTTCTGAAGGTTGCACGATGTTTTTGTGGTCAGTGCGATGCTTCTCTGTATTGGTGCTACGTTTCTGGGTAGCACTACGTTTTTTCAAAACTTTGCTACGTTTTTTGTTTCCAATCCTCAAATCAACTTCCAAAGCTTGAAAACTACTGTGCAAACCTCCTACGACCTCCTATATAGTAAGTAAACTCTTCCAATGCCTTCTTCAAGTTAATTCATCATTGCATGGGTGTTTTTCATCATTAGGGTTTTTCTCTCCTCCATTCTAGTGTTTCTCTTTTCTTGATTGGTTTAGGCCATTGGATACCCTTTTAATCTCATATAAACTTCCATTTATCGTTTGCAAACCCTACCCTAAATAACCCCTACCACTCACAGGCCTCCTTACCGTATTCCATTAAAACCCTAACTCCTCACTACACTTCCACAACAAAACTATAAAATCTTCGTGTTTTCCTACTTTGACCCACTTTCCCATACCTATTTCAATTAATTCCACCTGCATCCTTAAGCTAACACATTACCCTACTGTCTCAATTTTTTTGGGAATTTTCCTCAACCTCATTATACCTCATCACAAACCCTAGATCTACCCTATCCATATCCCTTGTTTTTCCAAATTCACCATCCCTACTCACATTAGGGGATTTTTGAGGTCTAAAATGGGCATCCTAAGGAAGTTATAAAATAATACTAGAAATAATAAAATAAATTTGATTGCATCATCAAATTTTAGAGGGAAAAAAGGAAAAACTATTTTTTCAACTCCTATTTTCAACTTATCTCCCTATGGGTTTACTCAAATTTCAAGACAAAACACTCCTTGGATGTAGAGTTTGATTTCCAATCCAAGGAGTACCCATATTGCATACTTTCAATGGACACTTCTACATGAAAAATAATATATACATGAAAAATGTGATTGTAAACATGTTTTTTCATGTATTTCTCATTTTTCATGTAGGAGGGTCCATCAAAAGTATGCAACATGGGTACTCCTTGGATGATGAATTAAATTTGCATCAAATGAGTACTCCCACTCGAAATTTGAGTAAATAATTAGAGAGATAAGTTGAAAATACAAGTTGAAAAAGTAGTTTTAATATTTTATTATTTTTTATTATTTTTACTTTTTTACCCCAAAAATGGTGAATCATCTCCCATGGTTGACGTCATCATTTTGAATCCTATTGGTTCTTATAACGTTTATTTTTGTTGTACATTTTCTTAGGAGGCCCATTTTAGACCTCAAAATTCCCCTAGTGCTCATTTCATCTAGGAGGGTTTGATTGTGTTCAAAACTACTATTGAGATTGAAAAGAGAGTTCACAAGGGAGGTCACCACTCTAGATTTGAGCCATCTAAACTGCAATAACTTAATTCCTCCCCATATGCTAAAATATGTTTTGAAAACAATGGATGCATGATGTTTTGTGATAAGATTATAGAGATAGGATGTAATGCCCCATTGAATACCCTTTTTTCCACGAAATTCAGCAGAGACAAGGCCACCATTGCAGGCATTGAATTCACTTTATCTGCAGAGGCCATCACTTCAGCAACATGGATTCCAATTGAAGGAGAATTCTGGTTCAAGGGCATGGAATTGGACCTTGAAAATTTTCCAATGTTCCTAAAACCTCATTGCAAAGGTGAAATTGAACATGTGTCCCCTTATAGGCATCTACTTGATAAGTATGCCCCATTAATGAAGCTCATCATGACATACTTTACATGCGAGGGAAGATTTTCAAGACTCTACCAATAACATGTCAGGTTTCTAATGCACTTTAAAACTACCAAATATCTCAATTAGTCAAATTATCTATTTTGGAGTTTGGTCAAGATGGCAGAAAAAGTGCAAAGCAAAGATAGAAATGCTTATCCAGATATTTTTAACCATAGTTTGGTTAAGATGATTGTTATGCACCATCTCTCATCAAACAACATGACATGGGAAGCTTTCATGGAGAAAGTAGCATCATATCCTGCTACTAGTCCACGTACTGTTCATATCAAAACAACAGTACAACCAAAGGAGGTTGGCTCTTCTAGCAGGCAGGCTCAGATTTCAAAATCACCTAGGGTTGAGATCACTCAGAAATATGAAAAGGGAGAGAGAATTTTTTTTCCTCCCAATACCATCAGAGGTGTATTGGCACCTGAAACTACACATGAGCAAAGTGAAAAGGTGGATCAACCACCTAGCCATGATGGTGAGTCACCATTGTAGCACCATGATGAACAAGCACCCTTAGAAGTTGATATGGAAGAGTAGGTTAAGGATAAGTCATTTGAGGAAATCATAAAAGAGAAATATGAAGAAATAGAAGAGTTGAGGGAGATGTTCTCATTTGAAAATTCTCAGATCACATTCCTACAACAAGAGAATTTTCAGCTTAAGGTGAAATTGCTCCTCCAAGACAAGCCAAAGGTACATGTTGACGTAGATAAAGGAAAAGGAAAAGAGATAGTAGGTGATGATCAGCTAGAAGATTCAGAGGTTGAAACAAAAAGAATAATACCAAGGACAATAGTCCTAAAAAAGGCGCGTCAGAGAGAAAGAGAATCAACAACTCCTAAATCAGGTTGGCAAACTTTTTATGAGCTAATTATTGATGAAATCAATCAAGAAAGAGAGTATTGGCTTGATAGGGTCATTGGGAACCTTGAGAATCTGTTGAAGAAGTCTAAAAATAATAATAACCTCCAGAGACATATGGAAAATCATTATTGCATCAGGAACAAAATTTCACAAATCAAGCTCAAACAAGTGAAAAATAAGCTTAAAGAGGCTCAAATGAAGCTCAAGGAGATATAAAATGTAGACCTCCCTGCTGAGGCATCCATGGTTTTTTAGACCATCCTCCATAGGTGTTATAAAACCAATTTTTAGCTCTTTTGTATTTTTGGTGATTTTTTCACAAAACCGGAAATTTTGCTTCCACGAAAACGTCACGCCGAGGCACAACAATTTCTCTCAGAACCTCCAATTGAAGTTTTTCTTACATGGATGGGTGCATATTGATGAGTACATGCCAAATATATACTTTTTTTTCCATGAAATCATCCAGTTTTGAAGAAAAATGAAAAAAAACCACCTCATTTCTATGCTTCTGCCACTCTTTTGGACTAGGCACGACACTTCTGGAGTGAGGTTGGGAAAAAACACTTTTGGAGGCCTTACTCTGTGTGTTTTACAAAAATTCAAGGTGTTATAGAAACTAGACTCACAAAGCTACTCAATTTTTTTTTAATATTTTCATTTGGATGCTCCTAAGTTGGTCAAAATTACCCCTCAACTGATGCGACGCTTTTGCAAAACTGGCGCAACATTTCTACTTTAGGCACGTCGTTTCTGCATTGGATTCCTCTCAGATAGTTGTCTTGCCCAGAAAATTCCAGAAATTTGATGCTAGTTGTCCCATGAGGTGGAAAGTGATGTGTTTGAGTTTTTTTTTTTCCCTCTATGATGAGGAAACGTGTAATTTAATGGAGGAGACACTCACTCCTAGTCCTTAGCTAAATTTCAAGGATAAGTTTCAAACTTCCCTAGATTCTAGGAAGTGACTCATATGATGTAATTATGATGATTTTTGGATAGGATTTCGACCCTATGAGGTTTCATGAACTCTATATCTATAATTAGTCTACCTCAAGTCTTTTTAGAGGTTGGATAGTTTGTATTTTACGTGGATCTATTGTACAAGCTTTTGCTAATGAAATCAAGGACAATGTTGTAGACAGAGTGTTGAGACTCTTGTGGTATGCCTTTGAGAATTTGTTTTTCTTTGTAAAATAATGATGTTGAATGTTATGTTACTCATATTTCATATTTATGCTTCTTTATGCTAAGTCTTATCAATTTATTGATAGAAAACATGCCTTTCGTGATCTGTTTTTTATAATATTTTTATGAAATTGTCACTGCTCTTCTGATGAATGAATCCAGTTTAATTCTCATTTTGATTCCCTCTTATTTAACTCTATACACAATGAAAAATTAATCATGCTTCTTAGCTTACCTATATGGCCTTAGCCTTACCTCTACAACTACACCTTTGAAATGAAACTAAAACCATAGATCTAGTTTTCCAACTGTCATTCCTATCGAGCAAAACTCCAAACAAACAAAAAATCTAATCTACTGAGCATCAGCACTAGCCTAAAAAATTATATTTTAGTCATCCTTTTGACTGCTAAGTGACATTGATATATCTCTCTCTGGTCTTGGTAGGGCTAGCTACATGACCTAAAGGTTGGTCTATGGTTACCTTCCTTCAACTCCATTCTCAACCTTGGAAAGTGGGGGGGGGAGTGATAACAATTTTGGCACCATTGCTAGGGAGCGATTGAAAAACTTTCCCTGGAAAAATATCTCTAGTTTACTGAAGGTGAGACTTGTGGGTGAAAAATTATGACATTAAAAGAAGGTTGAGTCTGTAAATTCGAGCCAAAGTACCAATTTTTAAGAAACTATGGCTCCCAAAAGACACACTAGGTCAATTCCAGACCCAAATCCCTAACCAATTGTAAATGACCCTTAGAGTATTTTAAGAAAGTAGAAGACTAAGTCTCAGAAACTTGGAAAGGATATTCTTCCACTAGTAAAATCAAACTCCTTTCCTACAAGATTTTCTTCAGAAGATTTTTCCTATAATCTTGAATTTGAAACACCTTTGTTTAGGTCTAAGTCTGAAACTTTTCTTTTGGAAATTGTCTTTGATTCTATTGATTTTGAAATATTTGTAACATTTTTTGAGTCTTCTTATTCCAAGGTTGATTTTGAAGTATGGTCTAATTTCTACAAACTTAAAGGTTTTGATCAGAAGCTCAGTATTTAGCTAAAAAATGAATATTCTCAGAAATGCTTCAAACCAAAGAGACCAGATAGATCTCGTCACCAGGATTCCAACGCAACTAGTTTCATCAAAATCCAAGTTTGTATGAGTAAGTTATGGTCTACTGTTCATTTTCCCAAACATGAAAAAAATGTGAAAAACAGGGACAAGTTGATGACTTGGAAATCCAGTTAGCTTATGAGGAATATCCAGGGAATATTCTCCAGTTTTAGCTAATGACACTCTGATAAGTGTCACAGTCAGATTTGCTGATGATGCTCAGGAATTGAAATTTTTTTTTCCTATGCTAAGGTTGAATTTCAATTTTTTATGGTACATGGTTAGTTTTTATTAGTGGTGGAATTTTGGGCCAATGGGAAAGGGCCACATGGCACAGCCAAGGGCTTCCATGTTCCCCCTCCCCATGGCATTGGTATGGTGCATGAAATTTTTTTATAGCCCAAAGTTCGAACCGCAATGCAATTTTTAGACAAAAGTTTGAAACTTTATTATATGTTGTAACAAAATTATATGTCAAGAGGAGGGGCGGAGGTTGGGGTCGACCCCGCGACCTCCCCCATACCACCACCGGGGAGTAACACTATACCACACATAGGTTTAAACCTATATACATCTGCGTGCCTATTTAAAATTTAATGAATCCACAAACGGGTGGAGGAGGAGGCCAGCCCCATAGACCAACACCCTCTCCATGCGACGTCCACACCATAACCAAGGGTCAAGGGTTTAACACAAAACATGCTTAGCGCATTAACCCCGCTTATATTAACCTTAGTCACATGCTTATCTATAATTAACTACATGATTAACATAGCGGTAGGTTTGGCGGACCCGCCAGATGCGACGAAAACTCCAGATTTTGTGGAGTTAGCTGGAATTTTTATAGAATTAGTGGAGAAATTGCAGGAAATTGGATTTTTCCATAATTGAGGAAATTTTCGACCAATTTTAGCTCAGGAAGAGTCATTCTTAGTATATTTTTATGTTTTGGAGCCATTAGAGCAGGTTGTAGAGGCAACTGGAGACTCTAAACAACACTTTTGCACAATTGAAGCTAATAAAATGGCCCACACTATGAAGCTGGACCAAGGAGATGTAGCTCAGGAGGGGTGATCTCCATCGAAAACTTTTGTATTTGTCTCTGTTATTTTTTCTTTCTGTGTTTTATTATGATGATTTTCAAAATTGAGTTTCCATGCTTTTAAGTTCATAAAATACACTTAATCTCATCAAGTTTAATGAATTATCAATCATAAGCACATGTATAAACCCTTGTATGATAAGAAAACGAAATCACTTTCATGTTAATCTTGAAACTGATATTGGCACAACATTAAATAACAACCAATTTCAGATCAAGTTGCTATGAGTGCACAAGGTTTCTAAATTTTATTTTCTTGTTTTTCTTCAGATTATGAAAGAACGGTTTTAATAGTTGCAATTTTGTGATGCTTACAAGGTTGAAGTTGTAGATAGGAGAAGGGAAGCTATTGGTTGTTAGTCCTGAGATTAGGAAAAGGAGAAAGAGAGCTGAGAAAGCATCATCATCACCAAAATTTCCACTCAAATATGCACTTGAAGCACCTCAAGTTCCATCTCCAGCAGTTGATATTGAAGAGGTACAAATTGCACAAGAAGCTGAAGTGCTTGAAGAGGTACACGCATCAGAGGTTGAGATTGAATCCTTAGCCATTATGTCAGTATTTGGAGAGACTCATGGACATGCAGAAGAAGAGGATGTCAAGAGAGACTTCAAATACATAGAAATAATGGTTAAAATCATGTTTGATGCATTCACTACAGAAAGAGCAGGAGAAGGTTCTAAGCCTCCACATGGAGAAGGATCTTCAGATGGTAAGAAGGATGAAGATAAGAGTTCAAAAGGTAGTGGAGTAAATCCACCTCCATCTCCACCATATTCATCTTCCACATCCACCACAAAAACCACCCACACTCGTTCAAAAATCCCAAAAGGAAAAATTCCATTACTTAAGTTGGACATCAAGTTTGAACTTCCCTTGTACAATTGTGAGGTAAATGTAGAGAAGTTAGACAATTGGATCCGTCAATTGGAAGTGTACTGCATAATTCAAAATCTACAAGAAGATGACATAAAGGTCCAGTTAGCTTCATTAAGGCTAGAAGGAGAAGCACTAGTTTGGTGGGAGGTAAAGACTCAAGAGGAAATGCAAATTCATGGTAAGATATCCATTTCTTAGGTTGAATTCATTTATTCCATTAAAAGAAATATTTATCCATTAGCCTATATGAAAAAAGTAATAATGAGTTGGAAAAAATTTAGGCAAATCAAAGGCCAAACTGTTCAAGAGTACACTCAGTAGTTTAAAAAGAGGGCTTTGTTATTAGAAGTAAACTTGAATTCACAAGACATACTCTTGAAATATATTGGGGGTTTACATTCCTACTTGAAACATACTATCCTTATGTTTAACCGAAACAACTTAGATGAAATATGTGTGCAAGCCACACATCTTGAAGTAAGGGGAAAGAAAATTAAGGAAGAGGGTAGTAAGAAGAAGCCATTCAAGGGTAAGGGAAAGGAGAAGGGAGGAAAATGGAAGGGAAATAGGAATTCAAGAATCAAGAAAGAAGGGGAGAAAACTACATGCAAACATTGTTCCAAAGAGGGGCATGAGGAAGCCCACTCTTGGAAACTACATCCCGAACTAAGGCCAAAGAAACCAGATAAAAAAGGGAAGCAAAATATGGATGCCACCAAAAAACAAGATATTAGATCTGATTCAGGAGATGAAACCAAGATTTTAGCCATTTTTAACAAAGCAAAGGAATCCATAGAAAGTACTAGTTCCTCAAATAGTAACAACAACACTCCGAATGAAGACACAAGGATAGAATTTTTCCATGTTAGAGTGATTTCAAATCATACAAAGATTGATGCATTGTTTGATAGTGGGTCACAAGGAAATCTGATTTTAGAAGTCTTGGTAAAAAATATTAACCTTGAAACTATACGACATCGTAAACCATTCCCTTTGGGTTGGATAGTTAAGAATGCCAATTTATAGGTTACAAGGAAATGCATATTTTGATTTGCTATTACTGCAAACTTTGTTGATGAAGTTGAGTTAGATGTGGTTCCACTTGACATTTATGGGATTATCTTGGGAATTCCATATTTGTAAAACAGGAAAGAGGTGTTTTATCACTATGAGAAAAAATATCATTTTCTTAAGGATGGGGTGGAGTATATTGTGAGAGCTCATCGCAAGAAACTGAATATTTCTTTAGTTAATGCAGGGCAAATAAAGAAACTAGTTAATGTAAGTAAAATTTTTATGCTTATCATGATCAAGAAAAAGGATGATGTTGACTATGAATCTTTTGAAGGATGCGATGAAAAATTAAAATATGATTTGTTTGATGTGATAAGTCAGCATGGCAATATGTTTGAAGAACCAAATGGGTTACTTCCCAAGAGGGGAATTTAACATGAGATTCAGTTGCAGAAAATGTTCTACTTCCAAAAATTGGTATGTATCGCATGTCAATTATGGAGAGTTTGTAAATCAAGAAGAAAATTCAATAATTTCTGAACAAAGGTATCATATGCCCATCTACTTCACCATGTGGTTCACCAATTGTTTTTGTACCAAAGAAGGACGAGTTTTGGCGCATATGCATAGATTTCCCTGCACTGAATAAGATCACGGTAAAGAATCGCTACACACTCCCACACATTGATGATTTTCTAGATCAGTTGAATTATGCAATATATTTCACTAAGTTGGACTTTTGAAGTGGTTATCATCAAGTTAGAATAGCCAAAGAGGACATTTGGAAAACTACTTTCAAAACTAGACAAGGATTGTTTGAGTGGTTAGTTATGCCATTTGGTCTAACAAATGCTCCAACTACTTTCATGAGAGTCCTGAATTATGTACTTAGACCATTTCTAGATGACTTCATCATTGTTTACTTAGATGACATACTTATATTCAGCAAATCAAGAGAAGAACATGTCATGCATGTGAACAAGGTACTTGATGTCTTGAAAAAGGAGAAATTATTTTTAAAGATGTCAAAGTGCGAGTTTGGTAAGACTTCTTTAGTGTATTTGGAACACATTGTTGGAGGAGGTGAGTTGAGTATAGACCCTTTAAAAGTTGAGGTCATTTTGAATTGGCCCAAGCCCAATATAGTTATAGAGGTAAGAAGCTTTCTTGGGGCAACACAGTATTGGAGGAAATTTATTGCTAATTTTTCGTCCATTGTAGCTCCATTACATGCATTGACAAGTGTTAAGAAAGCCTTCCATTGGGGAGATATGTAGAAAAATAATTTGATGCTTTAAAGAAAAACATAAGTTAAACACTGGTATTGGCTCTTTAAGATTTTAGACAACCATTTGAGATCCAAACATATGCAAGTGATTATGCTATGGGAGCAGTTCTCATGCAGCATGGTAAACCTATTTCATTTCATTCTAAAAATTTTAATGGAGTTGTGACTAACTATCCCACCTATGACAAAGATTTATATGCATTGGTACAAAGTGTAAATAAATGGAAGCACTATTTGATGGGAAAAGACACCATTATCCATACCGACCATTAGCCATTGCAGTACTTACAATAACAGTCAAAGTTGCAGCAATCAAGACATTTCAGATGGATGGGATTCATACAACAATTTCATTTGTTTATCAGGTACAAAATGGGAATTTACAATAAGGTATTTGATATGCTCTCTAGGCCTATTGTAAATTCATCTATTATACTCAAGCACAATTCAATTATGCATGAAATTTACATTGAACAATATGCATATGATAGTGATTTTCAAGATGTGTATGAAAGCTTGAGTCAAGGAAACTAAAATGAAGAGTTAGGCTATCATGCGCATAACAATTTGTTGTATCACTTGGGAAATTTGTGTATACCACAGTGAGAAAGGAACATTATCATAAGGGAGGTGCACACATCATTGATTGCGGGACATTTCGGTCTAGGCAAGACAATAAAAAATCTCCAAAGGTATTGTTATTGGCCACACATGATTGATAGTGTATCTCATTTTATTAGAGGATGTTATTTATGTGCAACAAGTAAGCTTAGCAATAGGAAACTTGGATTGTACACTCCACTTCCAGTTCTTTCACGTCCTTGGGAGAGTATCTCAATGGATTTTGTAGGTGGTATTCCTATGTCAAGGAAATGTCGTGATTACTTGTATGTTGTGGTAGATAGGTTCAGAAAAATGTGTCTTTTGATGCCATGTAAGAAAACAATTACAACTGAACAAACTGCTAATCTTTTCATTAAAAATATATGGGTTCATTTTGGTTTTCCTACTTCTATTGTAAGTGATCAAGATTCTTGTTTTGATGGGAATTTTTGGTCAAAATTATGGGACATGATGGACACAAAGTTGAAGAAGAGTACAACATTTCATCCGCAAACAGATGGTCAGACCGAGGTGGTAAACATGATATTTATTCATCTTCTTAGAGGTTATTGCAGCAAGCATCATAACTTGTGGGATAAATAGTATTTAGGACCCTATAATATAGGTATATGTTCTCCAATTATCAATTTGGGAATTATTCTGATCATGGTTGAAAATTTTTCATTATAAGGTGCTCAGCAACAAGGGTTTAATGGATCGCCAAATGCCTCAAATCAGATCGTCTTTTATATGATGTATTGTCACTTGAAGGGTTGGAAATACCATGCATTCACATATATTTGTGTAATCCCTAAAGTGGCTAAATTAAATGTTTTTTATAAATCTTGCTATGTTGTAATTTTAGCAGGAAGTTTAGCTTTCAGTAGCTTAAGAGTCGAAATTTAATAACTATTAGCTACCGAAAGTTAAAGCTTTTGGTAGCTAAAAGAGATCACCTGCACCTATTGCTAGCTGTCAAAAGTACCAAAAATACTTAGGGTTTTGTGTGTCATGTCACCTCCATATCAATCATGGTACACAGGTCATCATGTAAATTTAAGCTTCCAGAACCGCGCCAACACATTATTTCATCTAGCTTTCGAAAAGATCATAACTCATTTATGCCCCCATATCTTACAATCATAACTCAATTTGTGCCAATATATTTTAATTAAATCTCAAAAATGGTCATGATGATCTCTCATGTTTTAAATTGGTCGATAGTCATTCTAAAAATCATCCACAGAAGCCCAAAATATCTGAGTCTTCATTAGTTCCTTTCATTTCCATGTTCTTGGCTTCTTCTGTTCCGCCCTCATTTTCAGGCTTAGTTGGTCTCATCCCTCACCACCGCATACCCTAGCCACCCTGCAAACTACATAGCTTGTTTGAAAATTTTATTAGGTTTGGGAGAAGAAGATGTTGACTGGAGGTGTGATGTTGAGGAAGGAGTTACAAGACAAAGCTTACCTCGATGCACATCCTCGAGCTTGTGAATTATTCAAGAAGGTGGCTTGTTATAGGTTTTACCAAAAGTTCGAGGGATACCATCAGGGTATCACAGAGGAATTTGCAAAAAGTTTTAATGGTTGAAAATTGCAGCTTGGATCCATGACAATTCAGATTGATGAAGAAAGTGTGGGAGCAGCCACAAAAATGGCAGGTGAAGGAGAGAGGTGATTTAAGACCACCTCCACTAAAGAAGTAGATTTTAGGTTTTTTTTCAAATAGGAGCATTCGAACATGAAATGGGAGAAATAAATCCCCAGGAATTATTTGCAAGAGAAGTGGCAAATGTTGTTGAAAATGATCTAGGTCTACATTACTTGGGAAGGAAGGTATGGGAGGAAAAATCTATATCATTTCTGGTTGCTCCTCCACTTCACAGATAAATCCCACATAGCTAGAAGTAGTCTATTCCACCATGGATTAATCAAGTTAATAGTGTTCTAAGAACTTAATAGGAGAAACAAAACATGGAATTATTTACTTTTTTGGGGAGATTTTGAACAATAAATCCAGCCAAAGAAAGGAGGAACTCCCTCACGAGAGTTGTCTTCTCCAAAAATCAGCAAGAGGAAAAGGAGGGCACTATCTCCTGTACAAGCTGTCACCAAATATTCTCCCTCAACATACAAGAAATCAAAGAAAAGGCTGGAGTTTGGGAAGGAGACATAGGTTCAAGGTGAAGCTACATGGGTAGATGTTACAGAGGAAGATACAACAACCAATATTCTCAACCTATCATATTCAGATTCAGGCTATGAGCCATTAGCTGCAAAAACCGAGGCATAATCTTTAGCGGCAGAAATGGGAGGAGGGCCATCAGTTGAAGAAACATGAACCCTTGGACAAGCTGCAACATCATCACAGAAGAAGGTCAACAGAAAACCTAAAATACAGAAGTTGCAGGAGGAAAATGAAGAGTTAAAAGTTTTGTAAAGACTCCTAAAGAAGGAGAATGATACCTTTAATCAGTCATCAAGCAAGATCAGTTCTACACTTGTTCAAAAGGCCATTAAATATGAAACAGTTAAAAATAAGAAAAAAACGTTGCACTAGTATAATGTTAAGTTGAAAAATATGAATAAGGTGTTGAGGTTCAAACTAATTCACAAGAAGCTGAAACCTCAAGCTCGTCACACACTTGATGCCCTAGCTCAAGCTGCCCTTGAGTTCAATGGAAGTGGCGATAATTAATGCATCAAGGTCAAAGGACAAGTGAACAAATTTTGGGTAAGTTCAGGAGAATTTACACTTTTTCCAGCTAAAGGTTGTTAACAATCCCTAGTTAGCTACCGAAAATCATGCCCAGATAATCAACAACTAAGCGAGCTCTGTTTTTCCTTCCTTAGCCGCCAAAAGTTCTGTTATGGACAGAAGACAGCCAATCTCCTCGAATTAAGGCAAATGGACTCCTAGAGGATCTCCAAAGCCTCCAGAGAAATCTTTTAATTACAACTCATCCTCAACATGTTGTTGACACATCAGATTTGATCAGATTGGGCCTTAAAAATATCAAACCAAATCGATTTTTGTTGGTAATTTGTCATATTTTACAGATTCGAAGGTTGTAATTAGCAAGCAGTATTGGCTATTTTTGTTATTTTTGTTTTTCCAGTATTAGAGATCGAATATTTTTTAATAGATTAGGAGATTTGGCATGATTGTAAAATAGATCGAATCTCTATTTTGGGTAGAACAAAAATAGACATTTTCCTAGAATATCTGAAAATAGTTAAGGCATAGATTTGAATCATCCTAATCTGTAGGATCTGAAATGTAATGGGGAAATATTATAAAAGATAGGATGTAATATAGGAAAATGGTTGTTAGACCTGAAGGGGAGGCTATTGAAAAAATGTTCAGCTGGATGTAAGTAACTTTTTTTTGAATGAATGAAAGGACCTTACTGTTTTCTAGATTCTTCTATCATGTTTTAATGGTGAAGTTATTCTTGATGTAATCTCGTTTTCTTTTATTTATCCATTGCCTTATTGCATTATTATTTATAAAAAAAAATTGTTCACTATTTGTCATTGGACACCCTGCTAAGGCTTTAAACAATATTTATGTTTTCTTCTGAAGTTTGAATGTAAAATTCAGATGAGGCCTACTCTAAATTTAGTTGGAATCCTAATCTTTTCTTCCCTTCCACTCAAAAATTGTAAAGATCCACTGACATGACTATCTCACCTAGTTACACAATATTTTATTTACTAATTCATTTAAATCTTCTTTTTCCTTTGAATCCATCAGCCCAATGGCCCTCTTTTGCTGTCTCAACCATAAATTTCAACAAACCTCTCTGCCTTCATAACTAGCCTAAAATCAGAACCACTAAACAAAGTTAACTCAAATAGAGAGATCCCTCTCGGTGTCTGGGAAGGCTAGATCCTAGGCTCAAAGCAGTTTTGATGTTGCCTCTGGGATTCAGTCTTCAACCTCGGAATTACGGAGCACTGACATAGTGGAAATTATACTGGGGAATCTCGAAAAAGTTTCAGGTTCCTTTGTAAAAATTGTTAAGTTCAAATCTGGTTGTTGATGGTGGAAAAACGGCTAGACACACGGCGGTTGAAATCATACACCTGGTGACTCCACATATTTCAGTTGACCTAAAAACTCCACTGGTAGAAGAATAATTTTTTTTTTGTGAAATTAGGGTGACTCCATTCTTTGGTTAATTGGTTTTCAAAATGAATTCAAGAATACAATGCAGGTATGCTCCTTTGGACAGATCTAAGATTCCACGTTTTCCAAACCCTATGCCAAAAATTGATTTGTTAAAATATCTCCCGGTGTTTAAAGATAAAAAAGGAGATGATGCTGTTATACATTTTTTATGGTTTCGTATGCACATCCATAGGTTTAAAATCCCATTTCCTGAAGACTGTCTGATGAAGATATTTGTGGCGAGTTTGGAGGAGAAAGATAGGTCTTGGTATGAAGATCTACTAGTTGCCAATATACCTTCTTTGAAGTGTTTTCATGCTATGTTTTTTGACAAGTACAAAGAAGATTATCCATCCTTTCCGCTAGTTCAATACTGTTGTGATAATTTTCAAAGTTTTAATGAATATCTAGAGGATTATTATGATGATGATCAATTTATGAATGATGAAATACTAGAAGCTTTAGAAGAAATACATTTTCAAAAAGTATAAGTCTTGCTTGAAATGTCTTATCATCATGCAAAAAGAAATGATGTTTGTTGTCTAGAGGTTCATGCCAGGTTCACCACAGAAGACAAATCTTGCAGCAAGAGGACAAACTGATCACCAAAATGTTAAGAAAGGAATTCAACTTCCTGAACCTAATCCAGTAGAGAACAACACTAAAAACTTATAGCAATATGATAATCTAGAACAAAAGGATGTAGATTTTGATGGCCTGGATTCACAAGTGCATATTCAATAAGAAATGGCTTCCTCATAAATTGAAGACCAATCAAGTTCTCCAAAAGAAGACCAATCAGGTTTGCTGATTGAAGACCACTCAAATTATCTTTCTAATTTTACTGACTTTGAAGAAAATCATAAAATTTCTCTATCATCAATTTCTTCAATAAATATTAATGAAGTTGCACGCCATATTTTTAAAACTTGTGATCCTTTGCCCGAAGAGATTGAGAGTTTGCAACTCCCTTGCAAATTTTTGTATGACAAAGGTAATGATGAAGAGCACAGAGAACAATTAAATATAATGGAAAATGAGGAAAAACAAGCATCTTATTTGATGTTTGATGAAAATTAGTTGCAACACAGAAGCAAAGCAGCAGTCTGGGATGAGGTCTGTTCTTATGCCTCGATCCTTTCAGGAGTGTATTACAGTAATTAGTGAAGGAATAATTCACCATGTTGATCAACAGAGCTATTGAATTCAGTGGACGAGTTAAGTTTCTATGTTTCAAACCCATTTTTCTACCTACAGAAATGGAATGCCAGTTTCAATTAGGCACTTATTTTCTTGATTGGTTCGTTGGAAGTCCGATTATTACTTGATGGGGTAATATTTTGATTAGGTTAATAAGCTTGCAGGACAAGCATATTTTATTTTTCAGAAGAAGTGATTTTCAAATAGTTGGCAATGCATAGTGCAAGGGTAGTTTCAATTCAGATTTATAAGATGCAAATAGCCTTGAAGAGAAATCATGTGGTCGCAGTCATTGAATTGCAGAACAGATCAAGAAACAGGTTGTGGGATCAACCCAATGGATAAGGCACTGAATTACAAAACTGGGCATCTGGGATTCTTGACACCTCCTTCAGAGCTACCATCCCCAATCTGAGCCATTTTTAGGACGCTATAATATAGGTATTTGTTCTCCAGTTATCAATTTGGGAATTATTTTGATCATGGTTGAATTTTTTTCATTATAAGGTGCTCAACAGCAAGGGTTTAATGGATCACAAAATGCCTCAAATCGGATCGTCATTTATATGATGTCTTTTCACTTGAAGGGTTGGAATTACCATGTATTCACATATATTTGTGTAATCCCTAAAGTGGATAAATTAAATGTTTTTCATAAATCTAGAAATTTTTTAATTTTAGTAGGAAGTTTAGCTTTCGGTAGCTTAAGAGTTGAAATTTTATAACTGTTAGCTACTGAAAGTACTGAAAATCCTTAGGGTTTTGTGTGTCATGTAACCTCCATATTAGTCAAGGTACACAGGTCATCTTGTAAATTTAAGCTACCAGAACCACGCCAATACATCATTTCATCCGGTTTTTGAAAAGATCATAACTCATTTATGCCCCCATATCTTACAATAGTAACTCAATTTGTGTCAATATGTTTTAATTAAATCTCAAAAATGGTCATGATGATCTCTCATGTTTTAAATTTGTCGACAGTTAGTCAATTTTTTTCTAAAAATCATCCACAAAAGCTCGAAATATCCGAGTCTGCATTAGTTCCTTTCATTTCCATGTTCTTGGCTTCTTCTGTTCCGCCCTCGTTTTCATGCTTAGTTGGTCTCATCCCTCACCACCGCATACCCTAGCCACCCTACAAAACTGAATAGCTTGTTTCAAAATGTTATTTGGTTTGGGAGAAGAACATGTCGACTAGAGGTGTGATGTTGAGGAAGGAGTTACAAGATAGAGCTTACCTTGATGCACATCCTCAGGCTTGTGAATTATTCAAGAAGGTGGCTTGTTACAGGTTTTTCCAGAAGTTCGAGGGATACCGTCAGGGTATCATAGAGGAATTTTCAAAAAAATTTGTTGGTTGTAAAGTGCAGCTTGGACCCATGACAATGAAAATTGATGAAGCAAGTATGCTAGCAGCCACAGAAATTCCAGGTGAAGGAGAGAGGTGGTTTAAGACTACCTATTCCAAAGAAGTAGATTTTAGGTTTTTTCTCAAAGAGGAGCATCAGAACATGAAACAACAGAAATAAATACCAAGGAATTATTTACAGGAGAAGTGAAAAACGTTGTTGAAAATGATATAGGTCTACATTACTTGTGAAGGAAGGTATGGGAGGACAATGCTCTATTATTTCAGGTTTCTCCTCCACTTCACAGGTAAGCAACCACTGTATAAATTATATGCACTAAGCATGCATATGTCCTAGATTCACCTAATCTCACAATATTTAACTTCTTGCAAGATACTGAATCATTCCACTTGTTAATATTTTGTGGAAAATTAATTGCACACACATGTAAAGCATAAATAAAAATAATCACACACATAACACAATTGTTTCTAACCGGGAAAGCCTGAAGCTAAAAACCCCAACTATATATTATGTATCATGGATATCATATGACAATCCTCATACAAAGCTTATCAAGCTCTCAGTATAGTATAATCGTCATACACTAATCAGTAACAATCTTGAAAATCCCTGCACCGATCTCTTCCCCAAGCTAGCCTGCCTCCACGACAAAATCCCTGCTGAAGAATAGCTCTGAATGAATTCTAATTACTCTTGCCTTGACTTAAAAATCCTCATTGGCAACTCCAATGTGTGTGTGATGCAATCAATGCATCACTATAGTCACAACAGATAGTCCAACTTGCCCTTTCACCTATCTCTCCACTAGGTCTCCAATGAAACTTCCATGCACTGTAGTTAACTGTTGTATTTTTTAGTTGATTAATGAGTTATAATTTGTGAATTAATTAACTAATTAATTCACTCCACTCTCACTAGTGTATCATTCAGTTAGACTAGATACAACTAGCTCAACTGAGTCTAACTGAGTTAAACTAAATACAACTCCATAACTAATTCTTCTGACTGTGTCATAACTCTGCCACTTGAGTTCTAACTGATCCTCCATGCATTAGCTCCAGTAAACACTTGGGAATTGTGTAATTCCATCAGTCCAATGATGTGCCACATCTGTGCACTGAAACAAAGTTCTCCAAGAGAATAATTTTTTGTTTAGTGTCTGATTATTATTAAGAGTTAATAATAATCAACATGCATCTATTTTTAGATCAACGATATATAAATAGACTTCGCCCAATATTCTAAAAATAGAATTTCATCTATTTTTCAAAATTGATCAACCATCCACAAATAGCATCCTACAACTTCTGAAATATGATCATCATGTCTAAAAATAGACTTGCACCAAAAATAGCCCGCGGGCCACTTAGTGAAGGCGACTCTTTTCACTAAGCTCATCATCTTGTTGAATCTCAACACTCCTTCTCAACAAGATAGGGATTATCCTTCACCCTGATCCTACCTCTATGGTATTCAAATTTTCTCCTGGTGAGCACCTTTATCAGAATATCTGCATCTTGATCCTCCATAGGAATGTACCGAAGCAACATGATCTTGCGCTGCACACAATCTTTGATATGATGATACCGGATATCAATATCTTTAGATCTATCATGAAACACAGGATTAACCAAGAGTTTAATGCAGCTTTGATTATCACAATGTATCACTATGGGATCTAAATGTGAACTGAACAAACCAACCAGAATCTTCCTCATCCAGATAGCCTCACATGCATCTTGACTTGCTGCCATGTATTCTGCTTCCGCTGAACTGAGTGCCACAGATCCTTGTTTCCTACTGTACCAAGAAACTATCGTAGATCAGATACTAAAAATCCCTCTTGATGTGCTCTTTCTGTCTGTTGGGCTTCCTGCCCAATCTGCAACCGTGAAGCCATGCAACTTCACCTCATCCATCTGTCTGTACCATAAACCATACTCAGATGTGCCCCTGAGATATCTCAGGACATGCTTGCCTGCCTTCCAAAAGAGCTTGGTAGGCTTAACCATCGCTTGTGAAAGCTGGTTCACTGCATAGCATATGTCCAGTATTGTATTGACTAAATACATGAGGGAACCCACCAACTGTCGATAAACAGTGGAATCCACTACCTCTGCCGATGTAGCATCCTCTTTCTTTCAATTACCTAGAAGAGGAGTGTCTATAGGCTTGCAGCCTTACATGTGAAACTTCTCTAGTATCTCTTGGGCATACTTGCCTTGAGACACAAACAGTTCACCTTCCCGCTGCCATATTTCCAATCTAAGGAAATAATGAAGGAGGCCCAAATCCTTCATCTCAAACTCCTTTGCAAGATCTCCCTTGCATGAGTGTATCAAATGCTCATCACCTGTTAGTATTAAATCATCAAAATAAAGAACAATGATTAAAATCTTACCCTCCACCACAATCTGGTACAGTTTTGCATCCGCCTTACTCTTGGTGAAGCCAAGTCCAGTGAAATAGCTGTCGATCCGAGTGTACCAAGCACATGGTGCTTGTTTTAGCCCATACAACGCTCTTTTGAGCCTGCACACATGCGACTCACTACTGAAGATCTAAAATCCTTCAGGCTGCTCAATGTACACCTCTTCCTCAATGATCCCATTAAGGAACGCAATCTTCACATCCATCTGATGAATGTGCCAACCCATCTGCGCTGAGAGAGAAAGGATGGTCCGTATGGAAGAATACCGTGCGACAGCTGCAAAGGTTTCTTCATAGTCAATCCCCTCGATCTGTGAGAAGCCCCAGGCAACAAATATTGCCTTATACTTCTCGACGCTCCCATCAGCAACTTGCTTTACCTTGTAGATCCATCTTGATCCTACAACTGATTTTCCCACCGGCCTTGGAATAATATCCCAAGAACTATTTCTGACAATGGAGTCATACTCCTCCACCATGGAATCTGCCCATGTGGGCTCCTGCACTGCTTCTTCAAAATAAGATGGCTCTGTCACGATACACTTGCTCATAAGATCCATTTATCCAGTAAATCGGTCAGGTGACTGTCTCTGTTTGCGCTATGATGTAGGAACTCCTACATTCTGTGCTGCATCAAGCTTCAGTCTCTCAGCTTCTGTGTTACACTTTCTTCCTTGTCTGATGTTTGGTTATGCATGAGTGGAATCCTCCACTCCATGAATCTCCTCCTGTGGCTGATCCACATCTTGAGGCTCATCTTTGGGAAAAAGAAGTTCCTCTTCTACATGCAAGTGTAGCTCCCTCTCAAGCGAAAACTTCATGGCTTTCACCTCATTGAATTTTATATCCCGTCGCACAACAGTCATCTGACTATCTGGAAAATACACACGATAATTATGGGGTGTTTCTGTGTACCCCACAAATATCGCAACCTCTGCAGTCGGCTCCAGCTTCTTCCTGGCGTCGTTTTTCACATGAATGTAAACAGGTGAGCCAAAAATCTTCATATGAGAAATATCAGGCTTCTTACCAGTAAAATCTTCTTCGGGTGTACTCATGCCAAGTACTCTATGAGGACAATGGTTTTTCACATAAACGCTAGTGTTGCATGCTTCTACCCACAAGTGCATTGGTAGGCCCTGGTCATGCATCATCGCTCATGTAGCACCCATGATTGTTCTGTTCTTCCTCTCTGCGACCCAATTATCTGTGGGTTATGAGGTGCTATGAGTTCTCTTATAATTCCTTCTTTGCTACAGAAGTCTTTGAATTCACCTAAGATGTATTCACCACCATTATCACTCTGTAGAGCTTTCACTTGCTTCCCCAACTCCTTCTCCACCAATGCTTTGAACTCACAAAACTTTGAGAACGTTTCACTCTTCTTCTGCATGAAGAAGATCCAGCATCTACAAGAATAGTCATCAACAAATATAACATGATACATGTGTTTTGTTGTTGAAGCAACCGAGAAAGGTCCACACACGTCTGTGTGAATTCTCTCCAAGATCACCAAAGCATGGTTCTCCTTCTTATGAAAGGTGGTATTCACAAACTTACCCATAGTACATCCCTTGCACTGATCTGACTGCGCAAGAGTACCCTTGGGAATTCCAGTAGAAATCTGCTGCAAAATCTTCAAAGCACCATGGTGAAGATGGCCCAATCTCCTGTGCCATTATTCGCCCTCATCCCGGCTCACCACTTCTTCTGCTTTGCCCACCATTGTAGTGCAACCATATACCTCCAACTTGTAGAGATTCTTAATTCGAACCCTATCTTCTTGATTTGACCCGTTGTTTTATGTTGAAGGAAAGCTTTTCCCTCACTGAAAACAACATCATAACCTTTGTCTTCCAACATTGTGACCGAGACTAAGTTCTTCTTCAGACCCGGAACATGCATAAAATTATTCAACAAGAATGGATTACCAGAATCCCTCTCAAAGGTAATGGTACCAATTCCAGTCACACTATACTGACCATCGTCTCCCATCTCTATATGCATCTGGAGGTCCTTCTCCTCCAAGTCACTAAACAACTCCTTGTCTCCCGTCATATGGAAAGACGCACCACTAACAAGATACCACACCGATCCCATACAGATTGAAACCAAGAATGCAATAAAAGAGAAATAAAGTTCAAATTGTGAGGCTAAGGCCTTTCCAGCTGCAGATCCAACAACCTTCTTGTTCTTCTTCTTCTGTGGACAGTTAGTGGCGAAATGTCCATGTTCGTGACAGTGAAAACACTTCACTTTGGAAAAATTCTGCTTCTTGCCTTTAGCTTTGGATTTTGAAGGATGTTTATTCCCCTTCCCTTTCCTTGCTTTGGCAGCCAAAGCACAATTCTCTTCATATTCATTCTTCGATGAAGATCCATCCCTAGTACCCCGCCTTATCTCCTCCTGCACAAGATCCGAACAAAGTTGCTCCCATCCCGACAGTTTCTCCTGTCCATTTACAGAGTCTTTGTAGCTATGCCAACTCTTAGGAAGCCCAAGGAGAGCCAATATCACCAATTCTTCTTCATCAATAGTAACCCCCACATTTCCCAGTTCATCCTTGCAGTGGAAAAACTTCGTGAGGTATTTTGGAATACTGTCGCCCTTCTCCATTTTTATTTTTCTGAGCTTGTCTTTGAGCGCCAACTTCCTCTGGTCACTTCTGCTTTGGAACAAGTATTTCAAAGCCTTGCACATTAAGAATGGAGTGGATTTCTCGTGAAGTCTGGATACAATATGGTCCTTCACACCTTCTAACAGAATTATCCTTATCTTTGATGTCTTCTTTTGCCATGTGTCAAGTAATGCAGCATCGCTAGATCCCGGCTTAGGAACATCGCTATCGATGAAGTCCTTTAGTCCATTATCCTCCAGCACTGTCTCCATCCTATCCTTCCAGGCTATGTAATTTGAGATCCCATCAAGGGCATACTCTAATCACAACCCATTGAAAGCCATTTCAATGTGTACTCAACTTTTGCACCAAGAATCTTCTGTAGCAAATTCGAATTGTCCACCAGCACAAACTCACTTTACAATTGCAATATACAATTAACAATGCTCCGATACCATATAGAAATTATATGCACTAAGCATGCATATGTCCTAGATTCACCTAATCTCACAATATTTAACTTCTTGCAAGATACTGAATCATTCCACTTGTTAATCTTTTGCAGAAAATTAATTGCACACACATGTAAAGCATAAATAAAAATAATCGCACACATAACACAGTTGTTTTTAACCAGGAAAGCCTGAAGCTGAAAACCCCAAATATATATTATGTATTATGGATATCGTATGAAAATCCTCATACAAAGCTTATCAAGCTCTCAGTACAGTACAATTTTCATACACTAATTAGGAACAATCTTGCAAATCCATGCACTGATCTCTACCCCCAGCTAGCTTGCCTCCACTGCACAATCCCTGCTGAAGAATAGATTTGAATGAATTCGAATTACTCCTGCCTTGACTGCACAATCATCATTGGCAACTCCAATGTGTGTGTGATGCAATCAATGCATCACTATAGTCACAACAGATAGTCCATCTTTCCCTTTCACCTATCTCTCCACTGGGTCCCGACTGAAACTGCCATGCATTGTAGTTAACTGTTGTATTGTTTAGTTGATTAATGAGTTATTATTTGTGAATTAATTAACTAATTAATTCACTCCACTCTCACTAGTGTATCATTCAGTTAGACTAGATACAACTAGCTCAACTGAGTCTAACTGAGTTAAACTAAATACAACTCCATAAGTACTTCTTCCAACTGTGTCATAACTCTGCCACTTGAGTTCTAACTGATTCCTCCATGCATTAGCTCCATTAAACCCTTGGGAATTGCGTAATTCCCTCAGTCCACTGATGTGCCACATCTGTGCACTGAAACAAAGTGCTCCAAGAGAATAAGTTGTTGTTTAGTGTCTGATTATTATTAAGAGCTAATAATAATCGACATGCATCTATTTTTTGATTGACGATCTATAAATAGACTTCGCCCAATATTCTAAAAATAGAATTTCATCTATTTTTCCAACTTGATCAACCATCCACAAATAGCATCCTGCAACTTCTGAAATATGATCATCATGTCTAAAAATAGACTTGCGCCAAAAATAGCCTGTGGGCCCACTTAGTGAAGGCAACTCTTTTCACTAAGCTCATCATCTTGTTGAATCTCAACAGCCACTAAACATGCCTTTTTATCTTCTCAAAAGCCTCACCAAAATGGCTTCCAAAGTCCAAGCTAAACCCCACATAGCTAGCAACAACCTATTCCATCATGGATTAATCAAGTTAATAATGTTAGAAGAGCTTAATAGGAGAAACAAAACATGGAAATATTTACTGTTTTGGGAATAATTTGAACAAGAATCTAGTAATAGAAGGGAGAAAATCCCTCACAGGAGTTCTCTTCTCCAAAAACTAGCAAGAGGAAAGGAGGGCACTATCTCCTGTACAAGTTGTCACCAAATATTCTCCCTCAACATCCAAGAAATCAAAGAAAAGGCTATATTTTTGGAAGGAGACACAGGTTCAAGGTGAAGCTACAGGGGAAGATGTTCAAGAGGAAGCTACAACAACCAATGGTCTCAACCTACCATGCTTAGATTCGGGCTCTGAGCCATTAGCTGTAGAAACCAAGGCAAAATCTTTAGCTGCATAAATGGGAGGAGGTCCATCAGTTGAAGAAACAAGAACCCATGGAGAAGATGCAACATCTTCATAGAAGAAGGTTAACAGAAAACCTAAAATATAGAAGTTGCGGGAGGAAAATAAAGAGTCAAATTTTTTGGAAAGACAGCTAAAGAAGGAGAATGAAACCCTTAAGCAGTCATCAAGAAATATCAGTTTTGCACTTGATCAAATGGCCATTAAATATGAAACAATAAAAAATAAGAGAAAAAGGCTATGCCAGTATACTGTCAAGTTGAAAAATATGAATAAAGTGTTGAGGTTCAAACTGATTCACAAGAAGTTGAAACCTCAGGCTCATCACACACTTGATTCCCTAGCTCAAGCTACCCTTGAGTTATGTGGAAGTGGTGATAATCAATGGATCAGGGTCGAAGGACAACTCAACGAATTTTGGTTAAGTTCAAGATAATTTACACTTTTAATAGCTAAAGGCCATTAAGAATCCCTAGTTAGTTGTTGAAAATCATGCCTAGATAATAGGTAGCTAAGCACACTCTTTTTTTCCTTCCTTAGCAGCCAAAAGTTCTGTTATGGACAGAAGACAACCAATATCCTCGAATTAAGGCAAATCAACTCCTACAAGATCTTCAAAGCCTTCTGAGCAATCTTTTGATTACAACTCATCCTCAACATGCTGCTGACACCTCAGATTTGATCAAATTGGGCCTTAAATAATATGGAACCAAATCTATTTTTGTAGCCAATTTGTCATATTTTCCATATTCAAAGGTTGTAATTAGCAAGAAATATTGGCTGTTTTTGTTTTTAAAGTATTGGAGATCGAATATTTTGTAATAGATTAGGATATTGGGCATGATTGTAAAGAGATCAAATCTCTTTTTTGGGTAGAACACAAATGGACATTTTCCTAGAATATTTGAAAATATTTAAGGCAAATATTTGAATCATCCTGATTTGTAGGATCTGAAATGTAATGGGGAAATATTATAAAAGATAGGATGTAATATAGGAAAAGGGATGTTAGACCTAAAGGGGAGTTTATTATAAAAATGTTCATTTGGCTGTAAGTAAATTCTTTTTGAATGAATGAAAGGATATTGTTGTTTTCCAGATTCTTGTGTCATGTTTTAATGGTGAAGTTCTTCTTGATGCAATCTACTTTTATTTTATTTCTCCATTTCCTTATTTCATTATTTTTTTGGGAAATGATACTGTAAAGGTCTTTCCTTGATGACCTTTACATATTAGGGGCATGCCATCACAGGAAGGACTCACTAAACCAACTTTTATGCTAATAACTAGAAACTACAGGTTGCAGAACTTACCCAAATATCGATCGGTTGAAGTAGATCCCGCAGGGTGAAAACCCCCTGCAACACTTTCTACTCCGAAATATGTAAACCAAAAAAGAACGAACACAAAATCCTAGTTGTACATCATATATATTTTCTAGATTTTAGTGGAAATCATGTATAACATCGTAAAACAATATTAAATGTTAAATTAATGATCATTACACATGTAGAAAAGATTATTGACATGCAAACGTCAGGAACAAGATGGCTTCTTCTATTATTAATGACATGTACAGTACATAAACATGAAGAGATCACCTGAAATTTGCCACGGCCTTCGAACATACCATCCTTTGCATCTGCCCAGCCCTAGCCTCTCAAGATTTCTTCTAAGATGAGTGCATAGTGGATTTCATATAGGGTGATGAACATCTCAAGGAAACAAGGGTTTCTTGAATATATCTACGAAGTGAAAGAGGCACGGGAATATATCAGAATTGGATAGAGCTCCAACAACATATAATATCTATATTTCTCTCTCTCTTCTTCCCTCAGGCCATTCCCTTGAGGAGATTTTATACTCCCTCAAATTAGTTTTTACAGTTGGGAACAGTTAGGCCACGGGCTGGGGTGGTTAAGTTACTGGAACAATTGTAAACCCCACCTAAAAATATGGAAAAAATATATTTTTTAATGATTAAAATGGCATACGTGGTTCTCTATATATGGACTTGCGTGTATACGTGGAAAATTCTGTGCAGAGTCGCGTATGGGTTTTAAGATACTGTTTTTTGAGAAAATGTCCAAGTCTGAAGGGAAGGGGTGCCCAAGGCCAAAGCATAAATCATCAAGTATGAGTTAGTGATAAATGATGCTATAATAGATTCACCCTCATATATGAGGTTATAAGGGGTACATGATGGCCGAAACGTATTATTTGAATAGAAAGAACCTTGCAAGGACTAGATAGGACTTCACCATATTTCAACCTGCCAAAAAACCAGTGAGAGAGATCAGAAAGATAACTCATGTCTGAGGCGGTCATACCCATGCTCAGTGAAAGAAAAGAATGTATCCATATGAAGTACAGAGTGAATCCAACATGTATACAAGTATAGCTGAAATTTAAAGTACATAGTGAATCATCTGGTCACTGCCCGAAAGTACAAGTCAAAATCAAATCGAAGTATCACATATAGAAGAATGATCAATGATGCTGCAATGGATATTTGATCACAAAAGTCACAACTGAATCTCCAAGTACCAAATCATAAGTGGTGGAGCAAATGGTATAACACACAACTCAGGAGCCAATGTATAGAATGCTGCTATGATGAAACTGCAACATATAACGGTGGATGGTGTCACTAGCAGAAAACTGAAGGAGCTGTCAAAGTGAACCAAAGCATGCTAATGCTAACCTGAGGTCTTCACCGATCACTACGACACAATTCTTCACAATTGGAATAAATGAGATGAAGTCGACCATGTGAGGAATCATTTGATTACCGGTCATTGATGTATACCATTAACAAACACGAGACAACCCATCAATAATGATAATGAGTGTCAAGGCGCCCTAGTACAATCTAGCAAGTGTGAATGAATAAAAATCGACAAAAATAAGGGAGCCTCTAGGGTAATGGCCAGAAAATGATAGCAAAGAAGAAGAATAATGAAGCTTCAATGCATAAGACATGGCGGGACTAAAGAGGGCTCCCGAGCCTACAAGGATTGCAGCATGTACGAAAAATTCTAGCGAGGAACTAACTAGGAAGCCCATGTAAAGGAAGGCTCTACCACCAAGTCATGATCAAAAAATCGCTGAGTGAAATAGGTCAAGTACTCATGACATGAAGGGATTGACCCTATGGCAAGTGATCGGAATGGAGGCTAGTATGAAAAACGCAACGGAAAGTGGATTCCATAACCTATATGCCAGTTCAAAATCATATACCTGTCATTACAGGTCAGCGGTCATGGATCCGAAGCAAAACTAAAAAAATCTCGAATTCAACAACATGTACCTGAAAAATACCTTGCCCAACACTTACAAGCCAAACGGTTATACAACCTTAATCAAATTCGAAAAAATAAGCATAAGGAAAATTTTCAAAAATTTTCAAATTTTGGGTATAAATACACCATTTGACTCACATTTGGATCATTTTCACATTGCAGAAGTGGAGAAAGCAAAAATTCCTTTTCTCAAAACTAGAGCAATCAACCATCAAATCGCGCCCAATCAATCAAGTAAGCTCTAAACTCATCCTGTTCATCAATTTTGTTCCATTTTAAGGTAAAAATTTTGAAATTTGACCATAGGAAATATATTTTTTGATGAAACCCTCTGTGCATACGTAGGTTCATGTGGATGAACCTGTGTATGATACGCGATTGTGTATAAGCAAAGCCACGTATGCACAGAGTGAAAATTTAAAATTTGAATTTAATCCATGATTTAATGATTTTTTCAGGATGTGCATTAGCTAGAGAGAGCGTGAACATAGGGCCATTGACAATGAAGTGATGGAAGATGAAAATTCGTTAAGTATTCTTCAAACTTGTGGATTTCTCAAATTTTTTAAAATTCCAAATATGAAGAGAAATGTACAGTTGCTTCAAATTTTGGTGAATTATTGGGAGCCGGAAGAGGACTACTTCATAATTGACCTGATGCCACTACGCATAGAAGTGGAAGATATTTATTTCATCATTGGACTTTCTCGGAGAGGAGATCCAGTAGATTTACATGGAAAGTCTGTTGGAGGGCTAACCGTAGAAGATTATGTCCAAGTCTACTGCGTAGAGGATGCACAAAAGGTAGGAATCAGATTCCTATTAGAGATTTGAAGGATTTATATCTGAAGATCCTTCTCTTCACCATTGTCAGAGTAGCAGGATCTGCTTCTCTGCATCAGGCTTCAAGGATACAAATGGGTATAGTAGTGGAATGCCTGATACATCTCTTTGATTGGTGCACAGCATTACTGAGCAACATGAAGAAACAATTAACTTCAATCCGAAAAGCAAAGACCAAACATTTCGGGTGTGGTACAATCTTGCTGAAATTCTTCTTTAAGAGGGTCCTAGGGCTTCGGCCCAAAGTCATCTCAACAATCAACAGCCCGAGAGATCCAAGAATAGCTCAATGGGAAGATCTGAGGAAGAGATTAGTGGGAATTGAAGTTCCCCAAATCACTTGGGATGATGAGTTCTTCCAATGGTGGGAGAAACAATTCATCACAGCGGAAGATTATCCCTATGCTAGGATGGAATTTCGTGCTTCCAGATCTAGTCCTGCCTCCCGGTACAACATGATGCACAATTGGTGAGATTGAAATTTTGATTTTTGATTATATGATTTTTTTTAAGACTTTTTTTTTACAAAGTATGATAATGAAAAACTGTTTTTGATTGGACTAAAATGACTTACAAAATTATGATGATAATGATGCAGACATGGGACCAGTCAGTCTTGAGGGATACCCAAGGCATAAGCATCGTAGAGGTGAGGCAGATGCAGAAGACCCTGGCAGAACACTCCATGCCATCTAGTGGAACTTGGAGAGATGGACTCACCAAATGCCTATGGCTACGATAGAGGACCTACCAGAGGCTATCCAGAGATGGGTAGTCGGATTACCATGAGACTGGGTGCAGCTATTCTACCGTGTAGCGATTGCCATCGTGTTCTATAGGAACACAAATGTTGGGCAGGGACCTCAGGAGTATATTTTATAGATATGATTGGAAGACTGTAATATTTTTTGATGATAGACATGATCGCGGGCATAAGCCCTAATTTTGTAGGACATGATGGTCTAGATTTTGTATATTTTTAAACACTCTGACTATATATATATATACAACAATTTATATGATGTGATGAATCAAATGTATGATGTATTTGATATATTGTTTAAAGTATTGAATGATGAATATGCCAATCAATTGCTTGATTAGCCAATAAGTCTACCATCCAATTGTCAGCTTGAGGAATATGAATGAATGTTATAAATTGAAATGATCTTTTTAACAAACGTACCCTAAAAAACAACCAATGTAAAAATGGGTCTCGAACCCGATATGTGTTGTTCAACTGCGAAACCGCTAGTTACGAATTCAAGAAAAATACTGACGAATCAACACCCAAGGATATTGCCTCTGAGAGTAGATTAATCACTATAATGTATTCTACTACATTATTTGAAGCAGGACCAATGCAGACACCTCTTGACACTAATAATTGACCGGATGGATAATGGAGTACTGAAGCCGTGGAAGCTAAGTTCTAGGTATGTCTACTAGCACCATCGATGAAACAAAAGTGACTCATGACATCCAATATCACTTGCCAAAGCAGATCAAATTCATAAAAATCACATCACCAAATCAAAAACTCAAATATGTATAAATATATATATATATATATATATATATATATATATATATAAAACAAAGCAAGATGCTAGGCCAAAGCCTAGGCATAATAATTTTTCAAATAGAGCCCATTTCTGGGATCCACCAACTTATTCCCGTCAAAATCAATCAAGGCATAAGCACCTTTCTTTAGAACCTTTTTAACGATGAAGGGGCCATACCACATGGATTTAAACTTTCCTGCCCCCAAGGCATCCTTCTCTTGGGCATAAACCAAGACAAAGTCACCCTCAAAGAATACCCTAGGTTTGACTGCCTTATCATACTAGACTTTTACCCGTTTCTTATGTGCCACATTCATCGTAGCTGCATCTCGACGCTTCTCATCAAGATGTTCCAGATGAAGAAGGCATTCTTCGAGACTAGAAGTGTCCGGAAGAAGCTCAACATCTAGCTTGAGAGAGGGAATTTCACACTCAATCAGGAATATAGATTCCAACACATAAGCCAGTTGAAATGGAGTAAAACCAGTTGTAGTTTTAACTGAAATCCGGTATGCCCAAAGTGCAGGATACAACATAATATGCCAATTGGATCCGGCTTTATCAATCGTCCGTTGAAGAATTTCCTTCAAGGATTTGTTCATGGCTTCGACTTGCCCATTGGCTTGAGGATAATAAGGAGACGAGTGCTCCTGACGGAAACCCAATTTTAGAGCCAATTCAGGCATCATGTTGTTCTGAAAGTGACTACCATGATCAGTGACAATCTCTTTGGGAATACCAAAGCAAGAAATGACTTGATTGAATAGGACAATAGTTGTTGTCTCACCATCATTCCCAAAAATAGCCATAGCTCCAACCCACTTCATAAAGTAGTATACAACTATGATAATGTACTTGTGAACTTTAGCTGAAGGCAGGTTACAAGTAGTAAAATAAATACCCCACTTCGTAAAGGGTCCGACAGTAACGACGGGAAAGAGCAGAGCTAGGTGAGCGTGTATCTTTTGAGTATAAACTTGACACGGTTGACACTTCTTGACAGATTCCATACAATATTTGAAAATCGAAGGCTAGAAGTATCCTACACGCAAGATTTTTTGGGCTGTAGCAAGCCCAGATAAATGACCGCCACAAGCTCCACTGTGGCAATCATTCAGCACAACCTCAGCTCTTTCGAGAGTTAAGCAATGGCTAAGGATCGAATCGACCCCGTGAAAATATAAAGTGTCACCAATAATCAAATAACTTTTGGCTAAGTGACGTAAATTTCGACGCTCATCCTTCAAAAAATTCGAGGGAAACTTCACAGTCTGGAGATAAACTATGAGATTGCCATACCAAGGATCCTGTGAAGAAATGAGAAAAATATGTTCATCAGGAAATGATTCTTCATAAACAATCTCTTCTCCACAGGGAAAATCAGAAATCAATTCCGTAAAAACTAATGATTTCTTGGACTTGACAGACATAAACTCAAGATCAAATTCCTGCAAAATCACAATCCATCGATTGTATTTTCCCCCAATCACTCTCCTACTGAGAATAAAGTGAAATGGATTGACTGCTGCAAAAACATAAGTTTTGCGTAGAAGAATGTAATGCTTGAGCCACTGAACAACATGCATTGCTGCTAAAGCCAACTTCTCGATCAGAGAATACCGGAGTTCATGTCCTACCAAGCCTCGACTAAGGTAGTATATAACATGCTCGGAAAGAGCATCATCTTCTTGAACCAGAACCATACAAATAGTATATTCTGCTGCTGCGAGATATAAGAGAAAATCCCTGCTATAATCCAGTGGATTCAGTAAACGAGTAGAGGTAAATTATTTTTTCAAAGCATCAAATGAGCGTTGAGCAAAGTCATCCCAAAATAATGGAACTCCTTTCTTTAATAATCTCATAAATCCTTTTGTAATCTCAGCATAATTTATGATAAATCTCCATAGAAAATTAGCTTTTACTTGCAGACTTTGAAGTTGACGAATTGAAGACGGGGGAGGCAACTAAAGTATTGCCTCAACCTTGAAGGGAACTACCCGAATCTCTTGCATAGAAACTATGAATCCCAACAACTGACCGGATGTGAAAGTGAAAATGCACTTATTCGGGTTCAACCAGATTTTATAATGCTGACATCGTTCAAAAACTTGACGGAGATGAGAAGGATGATCCATTCTCTTGTGAGAATGAGCAACTAAATCACCCAAATATGCCTCGATAATATGTTTGATTTCGTGGAAGGCGTAAGAAATGGCCCGCTGAAAAGTGGCTCCAACATGTTTTAGGCCAAAAGGAATTTTCTTGTAAGAAAAGTACCCCAAGGACAAATAAATGCAGTCTTATGCTGATCTTCAGGACGGATAGTAATTTGATTATATCCAAAGAAACCGTCCATGAAGGAGAAAACATAATTCCCCACACACTCATCGATATTCTTGATCTATAAATGGTGTGGGCTAGTTATCCTTAAGACATGATTTATTTGGGTATCACAAGTCAATGAAAACTCGAATTGTTCCTTGTTTCTTTTCCACGGGAACTGGATTTGAAACCCACTTAGTCAAAGGAACTAGGTAAATGAACCCTGCCTTTAACAGCTTCTCCACCTCATCTTTGATAGCTACTGCCTTCCTATGGTTGACCGGACGAACCTTTTTCCTAATAATATTAGCATTTTCGTATACCTTGATCTCATGCTGGACAATAGATGGATCTATACCAGGAATTTCCTCATAAGACCAGGCAAACACATATCTAAACTCTCGAAAGAGATCGATGTAAATATGAATCTCTTCAGGGGAACATTCAGCTTCGATGAAGACATTCTCTATAATTTTGTGATCTCTGGATATGTTCACCGGGATAGTAGGAAAAATCACAACCATGTTCCCTTCAGCAAAAACCTGTGCTGGTGCTAAAGGGTTCAAGACTAGGTGAACAGGACCAGAAGACTGAGGGCTAGGAAAAATTGATTCGACTTCATTCAAATTTGGTAGAAAGTATGACCAATGATGCAAATCATTCCATGGTCTCTCTACACTAGTGATTTCTTCAAGGATTGCCTCTTCAGATGGAAGAGTGGTATCAAGGCAATCCTGAGCCGAAGATGAACTGAGAGTCCAAGCCGGGGGCACATCTCCATCCAATTCCTCTGGTGAAACAGAAGCTGGAATGGAATCTGCAGAGTCAACAATAGAGCTATAAGCAATCTCAGCTGCATACATAGGGAATGCCATTCCACCCACTTGACCCTCTTCTAATGTGGAGGTAGGAGAAGGTAAGGTCCAAGGGTTCAAAAAATAATGAGTTCTAAAGAACTCTCTTCGAATAGGAGCCCTAGAGGATGAAATTTCATTGATATGAATTGAAGGAGGTGGAAGATCAAAAGTACCCATCAAGGAAGTGTACATTCCAACCCCCAGATTTTCAACAGGTGTCTTGGTATCTTTCACCAAAGGAATGGTTGATTCAGAAGATGACTTCCGACCATTATAATAATGTTTTTGGTAGGTTTAAATTTTAATATAAAACCCTTGGTGATAGACTTTGGCATTCATCCTCCGAACCTTTGAAAGGTTTATGGCTTGATTTTTGGTGCTAGGGACTTTTAAGTCCATAAGTTTAGAAAACTTAGGAATAAGACCCAATATAATAGTTCGCCCTATGAATAGATTTTTGGCTTTTACAAAAGCGGACATTAGACATTTCTGACCTTTACAAAAAATCTTAGAACAAGTTTTACTTACATAAGTCTTATAACAAACACTGTTGTTTTCTGTCATAGGTCGATTTGGCGATGTCTTTGATTAGTGCTTTGGACATTTGCTGGAGTCACATCTGCAGTCAATGTCGATTGATGTCACACATCTAAACTTTACAAATTTTAATGATCATCTTGATCAATTATTACATAATCAGTAATTACAATATTTCAAATAACCATCTTGGTTGATTGAGTAATTTCGATACAACTTTAACAATTCTAAAGTTGGATCACACCTCCCAACTAAAATAACTTTTGGTTCTCCAAAATTTTTATTTACAATGATTTTGAAAAATGATTCAATCCTAGAACCTAGTTACAATCTTACTAGATCTAGATATTACAAAATCATTTAAGCATACGGCATGAAATCGACCCAATTCCATTCAGTACTTGTTTGATCTCCAACAGGTGACTTGGGTTCTTCCCAGGCTGCTAGTGTCAGTACTGTTTCCTTCGGAAGCATTGGACAATTGTCTTGAACATGCCCTGGCGATTTTCATTTTTGACAAGTTGACAACTGGCGAGGGTTCTTGCCCATCTTGTACCTGCAAAGAACTAGCTTGCTCCAATACCACTTGATCTGAAAATGACCCGAATTACTTAGCTCTATTTCAGAGATGGACTGTAGGGGTGTTTACTGGATATGTCACCCTTCACAAAAGGATGAGATCCAGAGGCTACTTGGCCCTCTATAGACTCTACCTATAGAAATTTAAAGTAATTAATACTCAGGTTATTAAAATGCGGAATTTTAACCAAGATCGTTTCTAGTTCTTTGTACAACATGTGATTGGAAATTTTAATTGAACAATTACTATGTGAATTAACTGTTAGGCATAAAATAAATATTGAACCATTTCACATCAATCACACAAATCATACCATAAGACAAATATGTTTTGTGATGGAGTTCGTCCCACCTAGACTATGTCTCCGAGTCCGCCTCAAAATGGTGCGTTCGTTGTATTCTAAAAGCCGAGATAAAATATGCTACAAGGAGTCATCAGTTTCACTACTGATGTTGTAGATATTGACCTTCCCCTTGAACAGGCTAACTGATACAACTCCTTTCTTCAAAACATAAGAAATGACATGGATTGATTCACACGCCAAACTAAACTGAGGACTGAAATTATAGGGAACTTCGACAGATTGGTGGCTGAAAGAGTTTCTGAATGTTGAAGCTGAACTCGTCGATTATCAATGTACTTCAATTTTTATGCAAGTATGACGCTTTGCTTCTTCAATAATCTGAAAAGAACACACTCTCCACCAATACTTTATCTGTCGTCTGAAAAGGGTCTACTTCCTCCTGAAGTAAGGAAAAATATCCTCTCTTGAGATCTCACTCTCAAAAACTTCTCTTCGAAACGTGCTCACACTCTCCATTACATTACAATGAAAAATTCTCTCTTGCACTCTCTCATGAAGTGCTCACATGCTCTTCATTACATTACAAAGAGAAATTCTCTCATTTAAAAAGTGCCTCCTACACTCTTCATTAAAAATTGCTCACTCCACTCTCATGAAGTAATCTCTCCATTCTCATGAAGTGCTCACACTCACACTTTACTCATGAAAATAAATATTCTCTCCTTTCATACATAAGAGCTCATCACTTCAAGGCTTTACAATCTGCCTTGAATCATCATTTGCTGCTTTTAGCAATTCAATGGAGGATATTTAGTGATGAGGCTTTGAACCAACTCATCATTCATGAACCTCTTTAAACTTGATCCATTTAGAAAGCCTCACATGGAATCATTCCACCTCATGGCTTGATCTTCGAACTTGTTTTCTGCATTTAGAAATCTATTTGGAGTTTTTTTAGTGATGATAAGCTTCGAATCAGCTTATCCATGCACCTTTGGATAAAGGTTCCCTTACTTAGGATATTGTTGCATTATTATTGTGTTGATATTAAAATAAAAAACCCAATCTCATACTTTATAATAAAGTCTTCTCCAGCGGTTACGCTAACCACGCAGAGTCCGTTACTTGCACAGTGTGAACAGGCTGGCGGCTATCCCGACGGTCAAGGTCTAAACTCCGGTATTTAAGCCTTATATTTTGCGGTCTTTGAGCCTGGTCACATGCAACTTCCTGGCAGTCATGGCTTATCTGATGCGGTTTTCCATCTGTCCCTTCCGCTATGGTCTACCACAGTTCTGGTCACAAGGCTACCTGCCTTCCGACGCAGTTTACCCCTGGCAGTTAGGAACTTAACACTGTGGAGTGATTTACAATGTTTTAAATAAACAAACCCGAGCTCGAAATTTATAAGCACAGTTCGAATGACAGACTTTTACAAACCTTTGACATAAGTTTTATCAACGTTGCATTGAACCTTATAAAAACCCGACATTAACTTTCAAACCCAACGCTTATTACATAACACGCTGTGCCATGACCCATTACAATACACCTTTGATAAGGTTTATGTGCCATATGATTTAAAATATTTCATCAAACCTTTAATAAAGGTTTTTGACCCAATTTCCGAAGCTTACAACATAAACATTACATCGAACCTTAGACATAAGGTTTATGACATAAGTTTTAATGAAACAACTTTTGGACTTTGACATGAGGTTTATAGAACCCAAGCCCGACCTTTCAAACTTTGCAACCCATTACATAATGTGCCTTACAATAAGGTTATCACATGACCTCCGAACATTATAATAATTTTTTTGGTAGGTTTAAATTTTAATATAAAGCCCTTGGTACTAGACTTTGACATTCATCCTCCGAACCTTTGAAAGGTTTATGGCTTGATTTTTGGTGCTAGGGACTTTTAAGTCCATAAGTTTTGAAAACTTAGGAATAGGACCTAATATAATGGTTCGCCCTATGAATAGAATTTTTGCTTTTACAAAAGCAGACATTAGACATTTCTGACCTTTATGAAAAGAATTAGAATAAGTTTTACTTACATAATTCTTATAACAAACTCTGTTTTTTTCTGTCGCAGGTCGATTTGGCAATGTCTTTGATTGGCGCTTTGGAAATTTGCTGGAGTCACATCTGCAGTCGATGTCGATCAATGTCGCACATATAAACTTTACAAATTTTAATGATCATCTTGATCAATTATTACATAATCGATAATTACAATATTTCAAATAGCCATCTTGTTGACTGAGTAATTTCGATACAACTTTAACAATTCTAAAGTTGGATCACTGCCCCCAAAGGAAGCCCCAGTATTTTGATTCATGCCAAAAACTAATTGTTTCCCTTGGGGAAAAGGGTTTGTTAGAACAACCTAGGAATTGGAAGAACCTTGTTGAGCTAACAAGCGTTGCGCATCTTGAATTTTAAGGCAAAGGTGTGTAATATGGTCTCCAGTGCACAACTTGCATGGAAACTTCACTTTCTTTTTATTATCCTTTTTACCCTCTCCAACATGATCATTGGATTTGTTTGCATTCCCCTTCCCATCCTTTTCCTTTTTCTTTTTATTTTGTCCCTTATTCTTCCCATCAAATTTTTTATTTCCTTTTAGATTGGAAGTTTGGATATCATTAATTTCCAAGGAATGGGAAGGAGTTGACACTGAAGGGACAACCTGACCAGAAGAAGCAGATTGTATAGATAACTGTTGCAATTGACTAAGCAGGTTAGCCACACCGCTATCAATCGAACTGATAAGCCCATCACCATGAGGACCACGTTTAGTTTTGGCTAAGTCTAATTTGGAGTGAGGAGCATCTGGAATTTTTTTATTAAGGACTCCTGACTGAGAATAAATCAGTTCCATTTGTTGAGCCCTAAAAATAGCCTGCTCTTCAGAAAATACCCCTAAGAGGGATATTTCCTTAGAAATTTCTAGCTGTAAAGATTTAAAAAACCACTCATGAAGGAATTCATTTTGGATTTAGGCTTTAATGAGCCTCTTCCTTCTTCACCATTCCTGAATATGGTTAGAAATGTGAGTTGCCTTGTCCTGCTGAAAATTAGCTAGGATGTCAGTCCCGATGTCATAATGGACAGGTAACTGAAAGTGATTTAAGAGCATGGTGGCCAATGCTCCAAAAGTAGAAAATCTGCCCCTAGTTAACTCAATATACCATTTGGCAGCATTTCTAGTTAATGTCTTTGAAATAATCTCAACCTAATCGAGTCATCGATCAAAGAGTTCGAGGAACACCATAAATGGAAAGTGGTGATATGATCTGCCGGATCTTCGCCAGTCTTCCCTTCAAATTTTGGAATATTTGAGGGGATCTTGGAGGGGATGGAGGCCAACTTGGACTATACCGAATAGGATCGTTAGTCAATTTTGACAGATCTGGAAAGTTTAACATTTCCAGAAATGGTAATCAAGGAGGAGCATGGGAATTCCATCCTCCATAGGAAGGATTCCCAACATTTTGAAAAGAAAAACCTGTATTTGTTGAGGCACCAGATTTCCAAGTGTTGTTTGTAGAGAATGTTGGGCCATAAGAAAATCCTTATGACCAAACATTCAGAGAAGGACACCCCCTCCCTCCCCCCCAACATAGAGTGACTATAGACATGACCATTTCCTCCAACTGAGGTACTGAATGGAGAGGAAACCCCTTGGTAAGGGTTCCAATAATTTGCAAATGGAGGAAAAGCCTGATAATTACTTGATGAAGCGAAAGGAATATTTCCTTGCTAACCAGCAAGAAATTGGTTCCCTGCTCCTAACGCTGTAAAAACAAGGTTCCATCCTGTTAAGGCATTAGAACTTTGACCTCTCTAAAATGGATTGAAACCTTAAGTTTGAGAGGTAAAAGGTAAAGATCGTAAGGAAAGGTTTGAATTAGGGATGTGCCCACTTCCAAAGGGGAACCCTTGAAACAAAGCTGATCCAATAGCCATGGAAGGAATGGGTGTGGAGACAGCTGAAGCTGCAGAAAAGGAGAAAGAAGAAATCCCACTAGTGGGCATTCCAAAAGAAAAGGGACCAGATTGAGAAGCATGTGCTTGGGTGTAACCAGAGCCAAACACAACAACACTAGAAGTGATTGTTGATATAGCAATAGTGCCCCCTCCTTCAACCAAAAGAGGAGTCTGAACACTTGCAGTGTTCACAGCCGAAACTGTTTCCCAGTCGTGGCCATTGAAAGGTACGAATATGACGAATAAAGAATTTCCGGCCCTGAGACTCGGGTCTGATGTACTGAATAATGTAAGGATAACTAGCAGGAAGAGGAGATGGAAGAGACTCAGTAGGCTGAGGGAGTTCCTCTATTTATACTTCTTCTACTGGAAATAAAACTCTAGAAATGAGTGAAGCACTCCCCTCTATATTGACACTGACACCAGAACCACCTACATAAAACTCAAGCCCCGACGGAGGATCTCTCTCCACTACGTTTGGAACCATCGGGTGAAAATCACCCTCCAAATTACTCCTACGCCTTCTTGAAGAAGGTTCGGAACTCGTGGGAGACAACCCACGAAGCCTCCTCGATTGACAAGGCGATCGGTCAGCCACTTTCAGAGATTAAAATTTGACTCAAAAAATATATGAAGCTAAGCAATCTAGGAGCAAAGAGCACACTCTAAAAAAATTCTTAAGATACAACCAGGCAAGTAGCTCTCAATTATTTCAACTCCGAGTGATGAGGACCGAACACCAAAATACATGACAGCGAAATAATAGGACCTTCCGAAAATAGTCTGGGGTAATTACGCCCAAGGCCTACTAGCAAAGTTAACAGAAACAGTTACGCTGACCTCCTAACAACATCCTTTTTCGGTGCAAGTCCCCAAGCTTTGCAAGAGCACCCTCCAGAAGTACTGATGGAAGTGATGCAACATCTGTCTCTAGTACCACGGGTATTCCTCTCAATAGTCACGTATGTGGTCCCTAGGATAGGAAAATATGGGTACCAATTAACATCGGCAGGCGGGTAGAACGGTCTTAGGTCAAGATTCAACAATTTGGAGAGGGGGTATCTCTCTTCTCTGCCTGCACTATCCCTCGTGCTTGACTCTCTGGAGGAGAGATTTCCCAGTCCACTTAATGGTTTTGAATTTCACTAATTAATAAACTGTCTATGTTTAACAATTTGAGTGGCCTTGGAGATTTAATTCTCCACTCACCTAATCCAAGGCCCTATAACCCAGCTATTTGGTGTATGATTAATGACAATTATACAAAAAATTCTAGTTGTTTCTAATTAGATCACTTATTTTAAATTGGTTGTTACATAAGTCAAGGGCTCATGGAAGTGAAACTGATGGTGTTTTATGACGCATAATAAATCAATGAAAACCTAGTTACATGCAAATGCAATGATTTCCTTTCAATGAAAAGTGATTTCTACTTGGTTTCTACAAAACTAATAAGAAAAAACTTTGTTTTTTTCTTTTTTATTTTCAGACACACTCTTCACACAATTCAGAAAGTTACGAAAAAAACAAAAATGCTCAAATGCACTTAATGCAAACTACCAATGATATGCAAGTCCTAAGGTGCTAATTCTAAAGAAGAAAAAAGAGTTCCTAGATGATGGTTCGATCACTTTTTGACAGAAAACAAGGCTAGTTCCAAACAAAACTCCTATGCATAAGAATGCCAAAAATGAAAAAAGAGTGAAAGCAAAGAAAATTTCCTTCACAATCAAGCCAAGAACCAAAGACTATAAATCAAGAAAGAAGCTCCAAAAGAGGTAATGAAACCATAAAAACAAACTGAAAGAAAAATATGCGGAAAACATAAAATGTTTTTGTGTTTTTTTCTTATAATGGAAGAAAAGAGATTTCAAGAAAATAAACAAAAACTACCCAAGAACTGGAATCAAGCCAAATGAGTTTCAACAAAGGCTTCAAAAGTTCTCAAGCCAACTATGCTACTCTTGTAGAAGGACTTAAATGAGCAAAAATAACCAAGAGACTCAATCAATTGATTCAGCACAACATCACAACCTTGCAACGAACAATCACCCAAAAATCAAAAAGAGACTTTTCAAGGTTCACAACAAGACAAGTTGAAGAAATCAAGAAAACCAAAATAGGCCAAGGAGGCAAAAAGCATAAGTGAAGCAATGCATAGAGCCAAGAAGAGAAAAAGAACATAAGCTTACTATTCTGATAGGTCAGAATAGCCAAGAACTTCAGGAAAAGCTCTCGGTGTTTCAGCCGCAATTGCAAACACAAAAACAAGGCAATTCACCAAATGGCTAGGTTTCCATAAAATAGGAGAGAAATAGATATAAAATCACCACATACATAGTCCAGAGACCTTAAAGACACCACAAGAATGGTTCAACACAGACAGAATAGACAATAGGGGCTAAAAATAAAATATTTCAAATTTTCCCAGCCATACGCACTTTTACAGTGTGCAACTAGCGTGTATACGCGACTGTAACAAAGGAAACTTGCGTATACGTGGGTCCCTTTAGAAAACAAAATAGGTATACGTGACTGTGAAAATAAAAAACTACATATGGAAATAAAGTTAAGGAAAAAACAAAAAATTCAAGCCTGATCAAGGGACCAGGTCTTTTATCTGGCTGAAAAAGGACTTGCTAGACTATAAAAAGTGATAAAACCTGTCAGGAACCTACAAGACAGATAAAACAACCCAAACGGGAAATAAAAAGAATGTGATCCCCAGCGGAGTCGCCATTTCTATTTCGAGAAATCATACCCTAAAGGTCTTGGGTTGATAACATTCACAGATCAAGGGCATGCCATCACAAGAAGGACTCACTAAACCAACTTTTATGCTAATAACTAGAAACTACAGGTTGCAAAACTTACCAGGATATCCCTTGGTTGAAGTAGATCCCATGGGGTGCAAACCCCCTGCAACACTTTGTGCTCTGAAATCTATAAACTAGCAAAGAACAGCATATATATGTTCTATATGTTAGTGGAAATGATGTATAACATCATAAAAACAATATTAAATGTTCAATTAATGATCATTACACATGCATAAAATATAATTGACACGTAAACATCATGAACATGATGGCTTCTTTTATTATTGATGACATGTACAGTACATAAACGTGAAGAGGTCACCTAAAATCTGTCACGGCCTTTGAACATACCGTCCTCTGGATCCGCCCAGCCCTAACCTCTCAAGATTTCTTCCAATATGAGAGCACAATGGATGTCATATAGGGTGATGAACATCTCAAGGAAGCAAGGGTTTCCTGAATATATGTGGGAAGTGCAGGAGGCATGCGAATATATCAGAATTGGATAAGGCTCCAACAACATATAATATCTATATTTCTCTCTCTCTTCTTCCCTCAGGCCATTCCCTTGAGGGGCTTTTATAATACCTCAAATTATTTGTTATAGTTGGCAACAATTAGGCCATGGGTTGGGGTGGTTAAGTTACTGGAACAACCGTAAACCCCACCTCAAAATAGGGAATATATATATATATATATATATATATGATTAAAATGGCATGCGCGGTTCTCTATATATGGAATCACGTGTATTCGCGGAAAAGTCTGGGCAGAGTCGCGTATGAGTTTTAAGATACTATTTTTTGAGAAAATGTCCAAGTCTGAAGGGAAGGGGTGCCAAAGGCCAAAGCATAAATCATCAAGTATGAGATGGTGATAAATGATGCTATAACAATTATTATTTATAAGAAAAAAAATATCAGGATTTTTCATTGGACACCCTGCTTAGGCTTTAAAAAATATTTATGTTTTCTTCTGAAGTTTGAATGTAAAATTTAGATAAGGCCTACTCTACATTTAGGTGGAATCCTAATATTTTCTTCCCTTCCACTCATAAATTGTAAAGATCCACTGACATGACTATCTCACCTGGTTACACAAGATTTCATTCACACATTCATTTAAATCTTCTTTGTCCTTTGACTCCATCAAACTAATGGCCCTCTTCTGTTGTCTCAACCACAAATTTCAACGAACCTCTTTGCCTTCATAACTAGCCTAAAATCAGAACCATTAAATAAAGTTAAATCAAATAGAGAGATCCCTCTCTGTGTCTCGGAAGGCTAGATCCTAGGCTTGAAGCAGTTTTGATGTTGCCTTCGGGATTCAATCTTCAACCTCAGAATTACGGAGCACTAACATAGTGTCGACCATACTAGGGAATCTCGAAAAAGTTATAGGTTTCTTAGTAAAAATTGTTAAGTTCAGATCTATTTTTTGATGGTGGAAAAATAGCCAGACACACGGAGGTTGAAATCATCCACCTGGCGACTCCAAATATTTCAGTTGACCTAAATACTCCACTAGTAGAAGAATCTGGAATTTTTGTGAAATTAGGGTGACTCCATGAATCTCTGGTTAATTGGTTTTCAAAATGAATTCAAGAATACAACGTAGGTATGCTCCTTTGGAAAAATCTAAGATTCCAAGTTTTCCAAACCCTATGCCAAAAATTGATTTGTTAAAATATCTTCTGATGTTTAAAGATAAAAAAGGAGATGATGTTGTTATACATTTGTTAAGGTTTCATATCCACATCCATAGGTTTAAAATCCCATTTCTTGAAGACTGTCTTATGAATATGTTTGTGGTGAGTTTGGAGGAGAAGGATAGGTCTTGGTATGAAGATATGCTAGCTGCCAATATACCTTCTTTGAAGTGTTTTCATGCTGTGTTTTTTGACAAGTACACAGAATATTATCCATCCTTGTCTCTAGTTCAAGATTGTTATGATAATTTTCAATTTTTTATTGAATATATGGAGGATTATTATGATGATGATCAGTCTATGAATGATGAAATACTAAAAGCTTTAGAATAAATACCTTTTTCAGAAAGTAGAAGTCTTGCTTGAAATGTATTATCATCATGCAAAAATAAATGATGTGTGTTGTCTAGAGGTTCATGAGCGTTCACCACATAAGACAATTCTTGTAGCAGGAGGACAAATTGATCACGAAAATGTTAAGAAAGGATTTCAGCTTCCTGAACCTAATCCAATAGAGAACAACACTAAAAACCTATAGAAATATGATGATCCAGAATAAAAGGTAGCATAGCTTGATGGCCTGGATTCACAAGTGCATATTCAGTAAGAAATGGCTTCCTCATAAATTGAAGACCAATCAAGTTTTCCAAAAGAAGAGCAATCAGGTTGGCTGATTGAAGACCACTCAAATTATCTTTCTAAGTTTACTGACTTTGAAGAAAATCATAAAAGTTATCTATCATCAATTTTTTCATTAGGTATCAATGAAGTTGCACAACATATTGTTAAAACCCCTGATCCTTTGCCCGAAATGATTGAGAGTTTGAAACTCCCTTGAATGTTTATGTGTGAGAATGGTAATGATGAAGAGCACACAAAACAATTAATTATAATGGACAATAAGGAAAAACAAGTATCTTACTTGTTGTTTGATGAAAATAAGTGGTAACATAGAAGCAAAGCAATAGTCTGGGATGAGGTTTGTTCTTATGCCACAAAGTATTTGGAAAATATCATCTTGCATGTTTACCTCGATCCTTTGAGAAATGTATTATAGTCATGAGTGAAGGAAAAATTCACCAAGTTGATCAATAGAGCTATTGAATTCAGTGGAAGAGTTAATTTTCCATGTTTCAAACCCATTTTTCTACCTACAAAAATGGAATGCCATTTTTAGTTAAGCACTCATTTTCTTGACTAGTTGCATTGGAAGTCTGATTATTACTTGATGGGGTAATATTTTGATCAGGTTAAAGTAGGAATGATGTTAATAAGCTTGCAGGACTAGCATCTTTTATTTTTCAGAAGCAGTGATTTTCAAATAGTTGGCAATGCATAGTGCAAGGGTAGTTTCAATTCAGATTTATAAGATGCAAATAAACTTGAAGAGAAAGCATGTGGTTGCAGTCATTGAATTGCAAAATAGATCAAGAAGCATGTTGTGGGATCATATCAATGGATAAGGAAATGAATTAAAAAACCAGGCATTTGGGATTCTTGACACCACCTCCGGAGCTTCCATTCCCAATCGGAGCCACTGTTAGGACCCTAAAATATAGGTATCTGTTCTCTAGTTATCAATTTGGGAATTATTTTAATCGTGCTTGAAAATTTTTTATTTTAAGGTGCTCAGCAGCAAGGGTTTACTGGATCGCCCAATTCCTCAAATCATATTGTCATTTATATGATGTATTGTCACTTTAAGGGTTGGAATTACCATGCATTCACATATATTTATTTAATCCCTAAAGTGGTTAAATTAAATATTTTTTTATAAATATGGCTATGTTTTAATTTTAGCTAGAATTTTAGCTTTTGGTAGCTGCCGAAAGTACTGAAAATCCTTAGGGTTTTGTGTGTTATGTAACCTCCATAATAGTCATGGTACACAGGTCATCATGTAAATTTAAGCTGCCAGAACTGCTCCAATACATCATTTCATTCGACATTCAAAAATATCATAACTCGTTTATGCCCCCATATCTCACAATCATAACTCAATTCGACCCAATCCATTTTAATTAAAACTCAAAAACGGTGATGATGACCTCTCACGTTTTAAATTGGTCGACATTCAGTTAGTTTCTTTTAAAAACAATCCACAGAAGCCTGAAATATGCAATTCTACATTAGTTCCTTGCATTTCCGTGTTATTGGCTTCTTCCGTTCTGCCCTCGTTTTCATGCTTAGTTGATCTTATCCCTCACCACCGCATACCCTAGCCACCCTCCAAACCCGCATAGCTTGTTTGAAAATGTTATTAGGTTCGAGAGAAGAAGATGTCGACTAGAGGTGCGCTATTGAGGAAGGAGTTACAAGACACAGCTTACCTCGATGCACATCCTCAGGCTTGTGAATTATTCAAGAATATGGGTTGTTACAGGTTTTGCCAGAAGTTTGAGGAATACCATCAGGGTATCACAGAGGCATTTGCAAAAAGTTTTGATGGTTGTAAAGTGTATTTTTGTCCCATGACAATCCAGATTGATGAAGAAAGTGTGGCAGCAGCCACAACAATTCCAGGTGAAGGAGAGAGGTGTTTTAAGACCACCTCCACCAAAGAAGTAGATTTTAGGTTTTCTATAAAAGAGGAGCATCAGAACATGAAATGGAAGAAAGAAATTCCCAGGAATTAGTTAGAAGAGCAGTGGAAAACCACTTTGAAAATGATCCAGGTCTACATTACTTGTGAAGGAAGGTATGTGAGGACAATGCTCTATCATTTTAGGTTGCTCCTCCACTTCAAAGGTAAGCAGCCACTAAACATGCATTTTTATCTTCTCAAAATCCTCATCAAAATGGCTTCCAAAGTCCAAGCTATATCCCAGATAGCTAGTAGCAACCTATTCCACCATGGATTAATCAAGTTAATAACGTTAGAAGAGATTAATATGAGAAACAAAACATGGAATTATTTATTGTTTTGGGATAGTTTGAACAAGAAATCGAACAATAGAAGGGAGGAACTCCCTCATAGGATTTGTCTTCTCTAAAAACCAGCAAGAGGAAAAGGAGGGCACTGTCTCCTTTACAATTTGTCACCAAATATTCTCCCTCAACATCCAAGAAATCAAAGAAAAGGCTAGAGTTTGGGAAGGAGACATAGGTTCAAGGTGAAGCTACAGGGGAAGATGTTCGAGAGGAAGCTACAACAACCAATATTCTTAACCTACCATATTTAGATTCGGGCTTTGATCCATTAACTACAGAAATCGAGGCAGAATCTTTAACTACAGAAATGGGAGGAGGGCCATCAATTGAAGAAACAGGAACCCATGGTGAAGCTGCAACATCATCATAGAAGAAGGTCAACAGAAAAAATAAAATACAGAAGTTGGAGGAGGAAAATGAAGAGTTAAAATTTTTGGAAAGACTCCTAAAGAAGGAGAATGAAACCCTTAAGCAGTCATCAAGAAAGATCTGTTTTACACTTGATCAAATGGCCATTAAATATGAAAAAATAAAACATAAGAAAAAAAGGTTGCGCCAGTATAATTTCAAGTGAAAAATATGAATAAAGTGTTGAGGTTCAAACTAATTCATAAGAAGTTGAAACCTCAAGCTCATCACACACTTGATGCCCTAGCTCAAGCTACCCTTGATTTCAGTGGAAGTGGTGATAAATAATGCATCAGATTTGAAGGACAACTCAATTTTTTTTGTTAAGTTCAGGAGAATTTACACTTTTGCTAGCTAAAGGCCATTAGGAATCTTAGTTATCTACTGAACAATGAAAATCATGCCCAGATAATCGGTAGCTAAGAGCACTCTATTTTTCCTTCCTTAGCTGCTGAAAGTATTTTTATGGACATAAGACAACCAATCTCCTCGAATTAAGGCAAATTGACTCCTACAAGATCTCCAAAGCCTCCAGAGAATTATTTTAGTTACAACTCATCCTCAACATGATGTTGACACCTCAGATTTGATAATATTGGGCCTTAAAGAATATGAAACCAAATCTAGTTTTATTGGCAATTTGTCATATTTTCTAGATTCAAAGGTTGTAATTAGCAAGAAATATTCATTTTTTTTTATTTTTTTATTTTTTTATTTTTTGTTTTTTTTTTTCAATATTTGAGATCGAATATTTTGTAATATATTAGGATACTGGGCATGATTTTAAAAGAGATCAAATATTTATTTTGGGTAGAACACAAATAGACATTTTCCTAGAATATCTAAAAATAGTTAAGGAAAATATTTGAATCATCCTGACCTGTAGGATCTGAAATGTAATGGGGAAATATTATAAAAGATAGGATGTAATATAGGAAAAGGTTTGTTAGAGCTGAAGGGGAGGCTATTGTAAAAATATTCAGCTAGTTTTAAGTAATTTTTTTTTTGAATGAAAGGATCTTGTTGTTTTCCAGATTCTTGTGTCATGTTTTAATGGTGAATTTATTTTTGATGCAATCTGGTTTTATTTTATTTCACCATTGCCTTATTTAATTATTGTTTATAAGAAAATTTTGTTCAGGATTTTTCATTGGACACCCTTCTCAGACTTTAAACAATATTTATGTTTTCTTCTGAAGTTTGAATGTAGAATTTAGATAAGGTTTGGTCTTCATTTAGATCGAATTCTAATATTTTCTTCCCTTCCACTCACAAATTGTAAAGATCCAGCGACATGACTATCTCACCTGGTTACACAAGATTTCATTCACTCATTAATTTAAATCTACTTTGACCTTTGACTCCATTAGCCCAATGACCCTCTACTGTTGTCTCAACCACAAATTTCAACAAACCTCTCTGCCTTCATAACTAGCCTCAAATCATAACCACTAAACAAAGTTAAATCAAACAGAGAGATCCCTCTCTGAGTCTGGGAGGGCTAGATCCTAGGCTTAAAGTGGTTTTTATTTTTCCTCTGAGATTTGGTATTCAACCTCAAAATTATGGAGCACTAACAACAGTTACGTTACATTTAGCATGCATACAACAGAGCAAAGAATTCTTCCACAAACACATCTCCATTTGAGGCATGTCTTGGGAACTTGCCAAGATCTCCTTTGGAATTCATATTTTAGAAGGATGTCGCTATAGATGGTCATAGTGACATAGATAAGGTAGTAAATTTCATTGAGAAAATTCAATTGATACATCACACAATGCAAGAGAAACCTGAAAAGAGTCAAACCAGCTACAAGGCAAGGCATGACAAACATTGTATTGATCACAAATTCTAGGCTGGAGATGAATTTTGTTCATATATCAACAAAGAAATATTGCAAGTGGAAGATAAAAAGATAAAGCCAACCCATTATGGTCCATTTAAAATTCAGGAAAATATTAGTACTAATGCATTTAATCTAGATTTGCCTCACTACATGAAAATATATTCTGTCGTTAATGTTGAGAATTTGAGATTGTTTGAGCGTCCTTTGATTGATGATTAAGGAGAACATGTTCAGTTTCCATCAATAGATTATTTCTCACCAGAATATCTTAATGAAATTCAGCAAGATCTCATACTTGAGAGAAGAATAAAAACTTCAAGAAGAGGGAATGTCGAATACCTTAGAGTGGGACTCAAGGGACAAAATTATTTTAAAGGGAAAATGGATGGACAGTGAAAGGGTAAGGGAGTTTTACCCTCACTTGATGAACAATTAATAGCATATTTTGGGGTCCAAAAGGCTTCTAGTGGGGAGGAATGATCATAAGCTCAATATTTAGCTAAAAAATGAAAGTGATAAAAAATTCTTCAAACTAGAGCGATCAAATAGTTCTTGTCACTAGGATTCCAATGCAACTCATTTCATCAAATTCTAAGTTCTTATGAGTAAGTTATTGTATGTTGTTCATTTTCAGAAAAAGACAAAAATGTCCAGAACAGGGACAGGTTGATGACTTGGCAGTCCAGTCAGCTTCTCAGGAATATCCAGGGAATATTCTCCAGTTTCAACCAATGACACTATGCCAAGTGTCACAGTCAGATTCACTGATGATGCTTAGGAATTGAAAATTTGTTATTCCTATGCTAAGGTTGAATTTCAATTTTTTATGGTGTGTGGCTAATTTTTATTAGTGGTGGAATTTTGGGCTAATGGGAAAGGGCCACGTGGCACATCTAGGGGCTACCACATGCCCCCTCCCCATGGCATTGGTATGGCACATGAAATTTTTTTATAGTCCAAATTCCAAACCGCAATGCAATTTTTAAACAAAAGTTTGAAAATTTATTATATACCGTGATAAAATTATATGTCTAGAGGAGGGGCGGAGGTCAAGGTTGACCCAATGACCTCCCCCATACCACCGTTGAGGACTACCACTATACCACATGCAGGTCTTAACCTATATACATCTATGTGCCTATTTAAACTTTAATGCATCCACCAACGGTCGGAGGAGGGGTCCAGCCCTGCGAGCCAACCCCCTCTCCATGCGACCTCTACACCTTGACCAAGCACCAAGGATTTAACACAGAATGTGCTTAGCGCATTAACCTTGATTATGTTAACCTTAATCACGTGCTTATCTCTAATTAACTACGCAATTAACATGGCAGTAGGTTTAGCGGACCTGCCAGATGCGGCGGAAACTCCATATTTGGTGGAGTTAGCTGGACTTTTTCTACAATTAGCAGAGAAATTGCAGGAAAATTGGTTTTCTAGAATGAAGGCAATTTTTGACCAATTTTGGCTCAGGAAGAGTCATTCTTGGTAAATTTTGATGTTTGGGAGCCATTGGAGAGGGTTTTAGAGGAAACAAGAGACTGTAAACAACATTTTTTCACAGTTGAAGCTAATACAAAGGCCCACACTTTGAAGCTAGACCAAGGAGATGTAGCCCAGGAGGGGTGAACTCATTCATAAAAAAATTGTATATTTGTCTCTGTTATTTGTGCTTGCTGTGTTTTATTATGTTGCTATTCAACATTGAGTTTCCATGATTTTAAGTTCATAAAATACATTTAATCTCATCAAGTTTAGTGAATTGTCAATCATAAGCACATGTGTAAACCCTTGTATGATAAGAAAACCAAAGAACTTTCATGTTAATTATGAAACTGATATTAGCACATATTTAACTAACAACCAATTTTAAATTAGGTTTGGTGGATAAGTTTCAAGAAACTTCAAAAAAATCTTATTTTCAATACCAACAGTAGGCTTTTGGTTCACCACCTGTTATTACACCTTCTCACATAGATACATCATCATCTCTTCCTTTCATTCCATCATTACGTCTGCAATTTTTCACTCCATCAACACCTTTACAACCCCCTCCATTAATCATGACTAGATTCGCTGTGTTGATCTTACCCCAACAACTCACTGCACTACCTCAGAATTATGGTCAAAGATTTCCCCTTTTTGATGGAACATCAAAGGTTACTGCTTATGAACACATTGTCGAAGTGGTTGATTTCATATATATTGAAGATATTGACAATGATGACGCCAAGATGCACATCATAGCACAAAGTTTCTCAGGAGAGGTTAAAAAATGGTTCCTCTCTCTCACAGTAGGTTCAATATCTAATTCATAGTAGTTGATTGATTTTTTTCATGATAGAATGGGAGGAGAATAATAATCCATTTCAAATCCTAGTTGAATACAACGCCTTGAAAATTAATCCTAATGGGTTTGTACAAGACTTTACAACTAGATTCAATAAGATTTATGATTCTATTCCTGAAAATATAAAGCATCCTCCAGGCCTTGATTTACTTCACTACCCTGATAGTTTTGATCTTGACATGGCTTACCAGCTGAGGGAATGAAATCAATCAACCCTTGAAGAAATGCAGTGAGTGTGGAGGTTAATTTGATTAGCAAGAAGTAAAAAATCAAGACAGAGAAAAGGGTACTATCAAGGAAGAAACATCTACTTCATCCAAGGGAAAGCTCTACACCTTGATCAAAACCATGGAGAAGATGATGTAAAAAATGTCCATCATTGATAGAAAAGCTGAACCCTCCTTTAGAAATCCCAATTTCAGGGGTCAAAATCAGCAGCCTCAATATAGGTTCAAGCAAAGGGAATAGAGGGGTCAAGATTGATAAATTCAGCAGCAAATTCATACTCCAATCCAACATAACTACACAGAAGGTCCTGATGAAGAATATGAAGAACACATTTCTGGAAAGAATCATTTATTTGAGGAATTTAATTAGCAGCCTATTTTCCTCACTGAAGAGGATCAGTTTTCTACATAAATTTATGCACCGGACAATCAACAATATGTCTTGTCAAATGATGATATGCTATCAGTACGAACAAAATATTATCAGAGGGGATATCAGAAAGCTCTCACTCAAGCACATAGGCAGTATGGTTTTAGGAATAGTAATGTTCTTATCATATCCAATCAGAAAAAATGGAGTTCTCAAATCGATACTTAGAATAAAGATACGACTACATCAAATCAAAGCAAAGACAAGGGGCTTCATTAGGGGAATTTTGAGGTCTAAAATAGGCCTCCTAAGAAAAATGTACAACAAAATTAAACTTTATAAGAAGGAATAAGATTCAAGATGATGATGTCAACCATAGGGGATGATCCACCATATTTTAAGTAAAAGGGTAAAAAGATTAAAAAATAATAAAATAACAAAAGTACTTTTTCAACTCGTATTTTCAACTTATCTCCCAAAGTTTTTACTCAAATTTTGAGAGGGAGCACTTTTTGGATGGAAAATTTAATTCTGCATCCAAGGAGTACCCATGTTGCATACTTTTTATGGACGTTGCTACACAAAAAATTATAAATACATGAAAAAACATGATTGCATCCAACGAGTACTCCTCCTCAAAATTTGAGTAAACACTTTGGGAGATAAGTTGAAAATACGAGTTGAAAAAGAAGTTTTTTCTTTTTTCCCTCTAAATTTTGATGATGTCATCAAATCTTATTTTATTATTTCCACTATTATTTTATAATTTCCTTAGGATGCCTATTTTAGACCTCAAAATTCCCCTAATGGTTGTTCCTAGTCCTGCAAAAGGAAATGAGGCTTTTACCAGTAGTCCAAGATGGAGGAAAAAAGAAAGAGATTTTTCACAAAGATTAGCTAGAGAAGAAAGATGCATCATACAAAGAGGATTCTACCCTTTTTAGTCTTGAAAATGAAATATCTAAGCTGGAAGTCTCCATTTCTTTAACTGAAATAGTCAAGAATGACCAGTATAAGTTTCAAGTAGCTAATCTTCTTAGGGTAGATCAGATGTTTGCTATGGTTAATGTAAGTGATGATCACCCGAAACTTTTATTCGGTTGTGTTGTTGATGGTGATTTATAATATAGTGAGGTACCTATTTTATGTCTTAGCCACAAAATCCACGATTTCATCCTTCATAAAACCATGCTTGATTCCAAAGTGTCTCATAACCTTATGCCCAAAGCCATCATGGACAGATTAGGCCTAGATATCACAAGACCTTACCATGAACTTTATTCATTTGATTCAGGTAGAGTGAAATGTCTTGGCCTCATTAAAGATCTAGTGGTGTCTTTAGAGAAAATCCCAACCAAGAGTGTCCTCATGGATGTTTTTGTGGCTGATATCCCTCCCAGATATGGACTGTTACTCTCCTGTTCATGGGGAGCGAAGCTTGGAGGTACCTTTCACCTCAACTTTTCATATGCTACCATATCGGTATTTGGTCAACCCAGAAAGCTATACCAGGAAAGTAAAATTAAGTACATGAGTAGTAGGAGAGAAAAGCCTAATAATCACCCCATACATGCTATTCACACAGATTTAGAATATTTTATCTTATTCAATGATCAATGTTTAGCATCTTCAGAAAGTTTTATTGAAGAAAAGACATAAATTTCTAAGTTTTCAAATTCCGTTTTAGAAATTTCAAATGTAGAAAATCAAGAAAAGGTGAAAAGCAGTTTGAAACCAAGAGCATCAGCCAAAAAAAGAGATGAAACAATGAAATACACATTTTTTTTTGGTACAATAGACCTTTCTCAAGTAGCAAGTAAAGTTCAGCCATCCGATTTACAACATCCCATTGAAGAAATGGTTTGTGGACCATGGATTTCGATGGAGCCTTGGGTAAGGAAGGGGATGGCCTTGGAGTATGGATTCACAACCCTATAAATCAGTCTCTTAACATTCCTCCTAATGTTATAATGTCCTCTTACAAGTTAGCATTCGATTGTTTGAAAAATGAAGCAGAGTATGAGGCTTTGATAGCTGGCTTGAAAATTCTCAAGAAGTTAGGTGCTAGGGAAATTTTTGTGTATGGCAGCTCCGAAATGGTAATAAAACAAGTCAAAGGGGAATACCAGGTCAAGCATCCTAGGATGTGAGCTTACCGACATGTAGTACAAGATATGCTCAAGACCTTCACCGAGTATACTTTGTCATTGATTCCAAGGGATAGTAATGTTATTGATGATTCTCTTACCACTTAGGCCATCATGTTTAAAATTCCATTGTATACCAATAAGAAGTATGAGATAAAAGTAAAAAATTTCCCTATTGTTTTGGATAATGTTCAGTATTGGTAGGTCTTTCAAGATGACAAACAGATCAGAAACTTCTTGCAGACAGAAGAGGAATTTGTGAATTTACAAATGGATGACCAATTTTCTGAAAGTGACCAAGAATTGCATGTAGTAGAAATGAAAGTACTTCAGATGAAAGACAACTCCATTCCTAGAGGTCTTGTGCCTTTTAAGGAGTTTTTTTATTAATATGATGTTGCACGCAAATTGACCATGCCGCCAACAGAAGTAGGAGTGGAAGATGTTAATGTTGGTGCTCCTAAAAATCCCAATATAGTCAAGGTTTCAAAATATTTGAGCCAAGAGATGAAAGGTAAATATGAAATTCTCATGTCTTAGTTTACTGATATTTTTTCATGGTAGTATTATGATATGAAAATTTATGATAAAAGTATAATTCAACATACTATTCCTTTGAAACCGGATCAGAAGCCTTTTCGCCAGAAATTGAAGAGAATGAATCCCAATTTATTGCCCTCCATTCAAAAAGAGGTAAACATGTTATTTACAGCTAGCATTATAGTTCCACTTCACTTCTCAAATCGGATGTCTAACTTAGTGCCAGTAAGGAAGAAGGCTGTAGAAATTCGCTTGTGTATAGATTTTAGAAATCTAAATAAAGTGTCACTAAAAGACAATTACCCATTGCCAAAAATGGACCATATTCTGCAAAGGGTATTTGGATCATCCAAACTTTCATTGTTGGATGTATACTCTGGTTATAATCATATTTTAAACCATCCATATGATCAGGAAAAGACAACCTTTACAACACCATGGGTTACCTTCATGTATGCCAAAATTCCCTTTGGATTGAAAAATGCAGGAGCGACTTTTCAACAAGCTATGGACATTGCCTTCGCCAATGAAAATGATTTCTTATTGGCCTCTATCTTGATGATATCTCTTTTTTTTCCAAGACAGATGAGAAACAATTGTAACACTTGAAAACAGTTTTTCAGAGATGTAGGAAATTTGACATATCGTTCAATCCTAAGAAGAGTTTGTTTTCTATGGAGGAGGGAAAATTATTGGGCCACATCATTTTAAAAGACGGAATATGAATATCTCCTTCAAGAATTGAATCGATTCAGAGCTTGGAATATACCAGAAGCAAGAAGGAGATTCACTCATTCAATGGTAAAACCAAATTTCTAAGAAGGTTTGTTCCTAATCTTGCTAAACACTTGAGGAAAATTACTGACATGCTGAAGAAAGATAGCGAAGTAAAATGGTTTGAGGAGGCAAAGAAGTATTTCAATCAAGTTAAATTTTCTTTATCTCACGGTGTTATTCTTATTATTCCATATTACACACTTGATTTCATCATTTTTTCCTTTTCTTTAGATCATACTCTAGCTGTTGTCCTCATGCAAAAGAAAAATCAGAACACAGAACAACCCATCACTTTCTTCAGTAGGATCGTTAGATATGCAGCCTTGAAGTAAAATTACATTGAAAAATGGTACTTGGCTCTATTTAAATCCTTGAAGGAATTTCGAGTCTATATTTCATTCTCATGTGATTGCATATGTTCCAAATGCTTATGTTAAAGATGTGCTTACATAGAATGATCTTGAAGGTCGACATGGAAAATGGATCACTGCTATGTTGGAGTATGACTTGGATATCAAGCCTACAAACCTGATCAAGGGGCAAGGCTTGGAAAATCTTATAGCGGACTCCAATATTCATGATTTAGACATCAGGTTTATTGTTTCATTATCTGAAGAGAAAAAATCTAATTCATTACCTCAGGTATTTGAAATAGTTATTTCATCACCATGGTACGCTAATATTATTTATGTTTTGCAACACCTGAATCATCCTCTCGGTTTCCTTAGTAGTAAAGCTAGATCATTGAAGTTGAGGGCTCTTAAGAATTGCATCTTTAATAATTTTTTTTATTGGAAAGATCTCGTTGGAGTATTGTTGAATTGTTTGGTAGAAGGAGAAGTTGAAAAATTGATGAATGACTTTCATAAAGGTGACTGTGGTGGTCATATTTTCTGGAAGAATAAAATAAATAAGATTTTGAGGGCTAGATTTTATTCTCCAAGTTTTTTTTCAGATGTGTATAAGACTATCAAGAGCTGTCATGAATGTCAAAATTTTCAAGGAAAGAGAAATATTTTGTCGCTGCCCTTAAACCCCGTCACAGTTCAAGCACCCTTCCAACAGTGGGGTCTTGATTTTATTTGCGAGATCCATCCTCCTTCATCATCTCAGCATAAATGGATACTCACTACCAATTATTACTTCACAAAGTGGATTAAAGCCATTCTAATGAGGAAAGCTATATATATTATCATCATTCAGTTTTTGGAAAGCAATATCTTGTCTCGTTTTGGTTGTCCACATACAATTATTACTCACAATGCAATTGTCGTTAAGTATAAAAAAATTATTGACTTTTGTTATAAATATCACATAATACTTGATCATTCTACAACATATTACCCTCAAGGCAACGGGTTGGATGAATCATCAAACATATCATTGATCAATATAATTAAGAATTTGTTACAAGAGAACAAGATAAATTGGCACAAGTAGCTCATAAATTCTCTATGGGCGGGTAGAGTTAGCACGAAGCGATCAATTAATAATTCACCTTTTCATCTTGTGTATAGTGTGGACACCGTGTTTCCCACTTCTTTAGATGTCCCAGTGATGAAAATTCTACAAGAGATCGATAATGAACCAAATGATATCCAATGAACAATCAGTAAAATGATTCATTTTCAATAGAAAAGAGAAGAAGTCTTCAATCATATTTCAAAACTTCGGGAGAAAATATAGAAAGTGTATGACAAGAAGAATAAAGTTGATGATTTCAAAGTAGGAGATGTTGTCCTTCAGTGGGATGCCCAGAATGAAGACAAAGGTAAGCACTATAAGTTTGGATATCTATGGAAAGTTCCATACAAGATCACAACATTTTGAGGTAATAAGGCATTCTTATTAGAAGATCTTGATGGGAAAAAAATTCTGGGAGTACCAGTGAACGGTAAGTTCCTCAAACACTACCTTACCTAGGTTTGAAGAAAAAGATTCACTTTCATTAGAAATATCACTTTATTTTCTATCAAGAATAAGGAGTTGTTACAAAAGCTTGAAGCCCGAGGAGAAGGCCAAGAGACTTCTATGATCAAATGATGTTTTTTCTTTAAAAATTTTCAAAAAGTTTAGTCAGTTTTTGAGTCAGTTTTTCAGTTTATTGAAGTCGTTTCAGTTTCTAGTTTTGACTCCATGCCCAATGGATAAGTATACCTGATATATGGGGTTCATGACACCTGATGAAAGAGGTGCCATCCCCAACTGGAGCCAATGTTAGCGTTCAATATTTAGTGATCAATATGTACTCTTTCACATTTGTCTTGTAATGGTCATAGGTAAAAAATTTACATTTCGAAGTCATTTTACAAATATAATTTTGATCGTTGGATATGTCTAGGTTTTCAAAGGTTACTCCCTCCAATTTATTCATGGTCCTTGTATTTTCATGAATCATCTCATCATTTTCATCTAGATTTTTAGGTTAAATCTCCATTTTTTCACCTAGTTCAGTGTCTACATGTATTTCATTTCGCCACCATAAAAATCCAAAATCTATCATTAAAGTAGGCAAAAAGAAGGGTCATTCACTTCCATCAATACAAATTTATCTTTACAAGGGGTTAGCTTAGGTAGGTGAATAAGAAGAGACAATTTGTCTTCTTTCAAAATATTGTTTCATTGTCAAAATATTCAAAAATAAATGTGTTCTTCAAAGGGTCATGTTTTTCACTAAATGAAAAAAAGGCGTTTTTATTGATGTTATAAGAAGGAAAAAATTGATTTATTTCATTCATTTTATCTCTTCTTTCTTGATAAAGTTCATCTCTCACCATCAAAATACCTTACAATTTCAAAAGGTGAATAAAACTCGAAATAATTGCTAAAAAATCCAATTTTCTACACTTCTGGAGGCTTTGTGACACTTCTAAAAGGGCTGCGTGACATTTCTGAAGTCTGCGCGACTTTTCTGAGGTGAACGCGACACTTATGGGTATTGGAGCTACGTTTCTGCAAAAAATTGCTACATTTTTTGTTTTCAATCCTCAAATCAACTTCCAAATCTTTAAAACTACTATGAAAACCTCCTGTGGCCTCCTACATAGTAAGTGGACTCTTCCAAAGCCTTATTCAAGTTAATTCATCACCATATGGGTGTTTTTCATCATTAGGGTTTTTCTCTCCTGTATTGTAGGGTTTCTCTTTTCTTAATTGGTTTAGGCCATTGGAGACTCTTTTTCCTACCATCTAAAATTTCATTTATCCTTTGAAAACCCTACCCTAAATAGCCCCTACCAATCACATGCCTCCTTACCTTATATCATTAAAACCCTAACTCCTCACTACACTTCCACATCAAAACTGGAAAATCTTTGTGTTTTCCTATTCCCATACCCATTTCAAGTAATTCCACACTTATCCTTAAGCTAACACATTATCCTACCGCCGCAAATTTTTTGGGAATTTTCCTTAATCTCCTTTTACCTCATGATAGCCGCTAAACCTGCCTTATCCATATCCCCTGTTTTCCAAAAATCACCATCCCTACCCACTCATTTCATCTAGGAGAGTTTGATTGTGTTAACAACCACTATGGAGACTAAAACGAGAGTTCACAAGGGAGGTCACCACTCTAGATTTGAGCCATATACAATGCAAGAACTTAATGCCTCCCCATATGCTAAAATATGTTTTGAAAACACTGAAAGCCTGAGATTTTGTGAGAAGATTATGGAGATAGGATGACATGCCCCATTGACTACCCTTTTTGCTACAAACTTCAGCAGAGACAAGGTCACCATTGCAGGCATTGAATTCACTTTATCAGTAGAGGCCATCACTTCAGCAATAGGGATTCCAAATGAAGTATAAGCCTAGTTCAAGGGCATGGAATTGGACCTTGAAAATTATCCAATGTTCCTAAAACCTCATTCCAGAGATGAACCTGAACATGTTTTCCCTTTTAGGCATATACGTGATAAGTATGACCCATTAACGAAGCTCATAATGAAGTACTTTACATGCGAGGGAAGGTTTTCAATACTATACCAATACCATGCCAGGTTGATAATGCACTTTACAACTACTAAATATTTCAATTTGTCATATTATTTATTCAGGAGTTTGGTCAAGATGGTGGAAAAAGTGAAAAGCAAAGGCAGAAATCCCCATCCTAGTATTTTTACCAATGGTTTGGTTAAAATTATTGCTATGCACCAGCTCTTAGCAAACAACATTGCATGGGAAGTTTTCATGGAGAAAGTAGCATCAACTCCTACTACTAGTCCACATACTATTCATAGCACAACATCAGTACAACCAAAGGGGGTTGGCTCTTTTAGCAAGCAGGCTCAGATTTCAAAATCACTTGGGTTGAGATCACTCAAACCTATGAAAATGGAAGGAGAATGGTTTTTTCTCACAAGACCATCATAGGTGTATTGGCACCTGAAACTACACATGAGCAAAGTCAAAAGGTGGATCAGCCACCTAGCCATGATGGTGAGTCACCAATGCAACGCCATGATCAATAAGCACTCCTATAAGTTGACATGGAAGAGCAGGTGAAGGATAAGTCATTTGAGGAAATCAAAAAATAAAAATATGAAGAAATAGCAGAGTTGAGGGAGATGTTATCAATTGCAAATTCTCATATCACATTCCTACAACAAGAGAATTTTTAGCTAAAGGTGAAATTTCTCCTACAAGACAAGCCAAAGGTACATGTTCAGGAAAATAAATACAAGGGAAAATATATAGTAGATGATGATAAACTGGAGGATGCAGAGGCTAAAAAAAAAAGAATAATACCAAGGACAATATTCCTACAAAAGGTGCTTCAGAGAGAAAGAGAATCGACAACTCCTAAATCAGGTTGATAGAGTTTTGATGAGTTGATTCCTGATGAAATCAATCAAGATAGAGAGTATTGGTTTGATAGGGTAAATGAGCACCTTGAGAAATTTTTGAAGGAAGATAAAATGAATAATAACCTCCAGAGACATATGGCCAATCATTATTACGCCAGGAACAAAATTTCACAAATCAGCCTCAAACAAGTGAAAAAAAGCTTAAAGAGGCTCAAATGAAGCTCAAGGAGAAAGACAACTTAGAAATCCTTGTTGAGACATCCATGGATATTTATCTCATATTGCACAGGTGTTATAAGACCAATTTTTGTCAATTTTGAGCACTTTTTGTATTTTTGGTGATTTTGTCACAAAACTGGAAATTTGTCTTCCAAGGAGGCATCGCACCGAGCTGCAAAGCTTTCTCTCAAAGCATCCAAATGAAGTTTTTCTTACATGGAAGGGTGCATGTTGATGATTAAATGCAAGATATATACTTGGTTTTCCGTGAAAGTCTCTATTTTTGAAGAAAAATGCAAAAAACCACCTCATTTCTATGCTTTTGCCACTATTTTGGACCAGGCGTGGCGCTTTCGGAGTGAGGTTAGGAAAAACCACTTTTGAACACCTTCCTATGGGTTGTTTTCAAAAATTCAAGGTGTTTTGGAAACTAGACTCCTAGGGTTACTTAGAACAATTTCCAGATTTGAATTTGGATGCTCCTAAGTTGGTTAAGATCACCCCTAAATTGGCGCGACGCTTCCGCAAAACTAGCCTGACGTTTCTGCTTCAGGTGTGACATTTCTGCATAGGATTCCTTTCAGATAGTTGTCATGCCCATAAAATTCCAGAAATTTGATGCTAATTTTCCCATGAGGTGGGAATTGATGTGTTTGAATTTTTTTTGCATCTATGATGAGGAAACATGTAGTTTAATAGAGGAGACATTTACTCCTAGTCCTTGACTAAATTTCAGGGAAAAGTTTCTAACTTCCCTAGATTCTAGGAAGTGACTCATATGATGTAATTATGATGCTTTTTGGATATGATTTCTATCCTATGATGTGTCATGAACTCTATTTTCTATCATTATACCACCTCAAGTCTTTTTATAGGTTTGATAGTTGTTATTTGCAGTGGAGATATTGTACAAGCTTTTGCTAATGAAATCAAGGACAGTGTTGCAGACATAGTGTTGAGACTCCTGTGGTATGCCTTTGAGCATTTTATTTTCTCTGTAAACTCATGATGTTGACTGTTTTGTTACTAATATTTCATCTCTATTCTAATTTATGCTAATTATTATGATTTTATTGACAGAAAACATGCTTTTCATGTTCTTTTTTTAAGAGTTTCATGAAATTGTCACTACTCTTCTGATGAATAAATTCAGTTTAATGCTCATTCTGATTCAATCTTATTTCAGTCTATACAGAATGAAAAATTAATCATGCTACTTAGCTTACCTATATAGCCTCACCCTTACCTCTGCAACTAAACCATTGAAATCAAACCAAACCCCTAGACCTAGTTTTCCAACTGTCATTCTTATTGAGAAATAATCCAAACAAACAAAAACCTAATCTACTGAGCATCATAAATAGCCTAAAACATGATATTTCACTCATCCTTCTGAATTCTAAGTGACATTGAGAGAGCACTCTCTGGTCTTGGTAGGGCTAGCTACCTGACCTAAAGGTTGGTATGTGGTTACCTTCCTTCAGCTCCATTCTCAGCCTTGGAAAGTGAGGGGGAGTCATAATAGCTTGGAGGTATCAATTTTCATGTGTGGTTTCCTTGATATATTTGGCATGCATGGTACATTCAAGTGTGTATCTGGTTCTCTTTTTATCATTGGCATGGGTTTTTCCATGTGTGACAGTGATTTTCAGCCTTTCCTTTCCATTTCCATATAGTGATTCAGTGATCAAAATTTAGCTAAAAAATGAAACTGCCCAGAATCTTTCGAAACTAGTGTCAAGTTGAAGTGTTAGTCATTCTAATTCCAACAAAACTTTTACCTCAATATGATGTCGTATCACAAAGTTATGATGTTCTCAATTTTTCGGGAAATAACTATAAAATTACCACATTTACTGACTGGGTTGTTGACTAGGTAGTCGTATTGCTAACATGAACAAATATACTTGGAAGGTACGAACCAATAAGGATATACCAAGTGTCAACTTCATACACGGTATGATGGCCCGATTTTATTAGCCAATTTTTGATGCGGCGGACCAATGAGGGTATGCCACATGACCCAACCAAAAGCCACCACCTGGCACCCCGTGGTTGGTCAAAATTTATTAAGGGTTCGGATGGCCTAGGCAAGGATCGAACCCTTGACCTTGAGTTCAACACTTTGAATCTCTACCAATTCTCCTACGTGATGGTTCTTACCCCTCTATGGAACCAATGCTATTTAAATTTTACAATGGCGCGTTTTTGGGAAGAGGGGTCGGGCGGTCAGCCTTGGCCCCTAGTCACATGTTGGTTCACATGACCATGGTGTAAGGACTGGGGGGATATAAATTTAGCATGGAACCTAGTCACCATACTCCCACATGACCATATGTGGAGCCAATGGAGAGCACCGACAGGAGGGGGGCTTGGGACCAACCCAGCCCTTGGTCACTTTCTCCCACACTTGACCATGGTGCAACCAGGAAGTTTCTTGGTGGAGGGAGAAAAGACTTAGCCCTAGCCCTAGATGTATGGGTGCTCACAAGACCTCAGCCGAGTGTTGAGAGGGATTCAACGGTGGAGACAGGCCATTAGCCCCAACCCCCAGCCACATCACAATGATAATATCATAGGCCCGATGATTTGGGAGCCTAGGCCGATGGGGGCAGGCGATTAGCACCAGCCTTTGGGCCTATGGCACCCATGTGAACACATTTTACACTCACATGAGTAATTGGATGTTTTAATGGTCCAAAAATTTTTACCTTCTGTAGGTGAATTTGTCTCCTCCATAGTGGAAAAAATGTCAAATTTGTAGCTATGTTAGACAATTTATCTGATTTGTAGGACGAATAATAGAAGAACTTATTCAAAGCTTGTTTGAGCCATAAATTTGTGATTTTTTGGCTTTTTGAAGCTCAAGAAGAGTCCAGATAGTGGGTTTTGGACATTCTCGATCCAATAGAGAACTTTCTTTGCTGATTGGAGCACATTTGAAGAGACCTTTTACATGTTTGAGTCCTTGGGTGTCATGATAAATCAGTGTTTTGGAGTATTTCTTGAAGTTTTTTAGTATGGAGAGGAACTTGTAGGAGTTTTCTTGCCTTCAAATGTTTACTATAGCAGTCGTGACTTATTTTTGTTGCTCATGTTTTCTTTTCTCACTATGTCTTGTTAAGAAAAACTCTCTTTTTGTAATTCAATGTGGAACTGTAGTACTTGTATGCTCATGTATGCTCATTTTCAGATGGAGTACAAGGTTTTTGTAAGAGAAACCTTTTATTGCTTACGGTTTCATGATTGAATGTAGGTTTTCATGCTTTATAGAGTGAGATTTATTTTCAAGTTAATGTTTCCTTGAAGGGGAAACAAGCCACTTGTTTTGTTAGAAAACTTTATGTACTATTTTACACTGAATATATGGAATAGTTTAGTTGTCTTAGAAGACCCGGATATGTAGCCCAAGAGGGGTGAAATCCATCAAAAAATTATTTGTTGTTTCTCTTCATGAATTCCTATATGATTTAAATGTTGAGATGTTACTTATGTTTTAATTTTACTTGAAAAACTAACTCATATTCCTTAAGGAGACCTTAAAAACCTGTTTTGTCATAAGACCCATTTTTCCTTGGAAAGTGTCAAAGGATGATCATTTTTAGGAAGGAGAAGTTCTCGTTCATTTTAATATAAAGTGGTATCAGAGATGGTTATGACCAAGTTGCAAGAATGGGCAAGAAGAGTCTCCAAGAGCTGGAGGAGATGAATTTGTCTCTTCGAATGGAGATTATTGAATTGAGAATAATGCTTGAAATTGTTGAAGAGGAGAAGAGGTATATGCACCTTTAGTTGAAACATGTTCTTGAGGAAAATTTTGGTGAGAGTTCCACTCTAGTGACAACAATGGAAACCTCCAAAGTGAAGCCAATATGTGGGCATGGTTAAAACATAGGTTGTGGACCTTATGAGAAAAATGATGCATGTGTATTTTGTCAGCATCTCCAAGATTCTCATCATATGTGTGTTGGTAAAGTGGGAATCTTGAGTCATTTATAAATTCATCATCATCATTTGAAGCGAAAATATGAATGGCAAGTTTAAGGAGGTAATTTTCATCTCAAGTTCAAATACTTCTGTTTATGTTCATAACACCTCTTTTGCAACATTTGAACAACATACTAAAGTCATTGGTATGCATATGCTAGATAAAATGGGTTAAGGATGAGGCATCAGAATAAATGGCTAAGGGATCACAAATCCTATCATGGTGGAAGAGAGACCAATATATCAAGGATTGGGATATGGTCAAAGAGAGTTTGGAGAATGATCTAAACTATTTGAGGAAAAGGAGTCATCATAGCATGATATGTCACACCAAGATGGTTGTGATAATATCAATTTGTCTCCTAAGAGAGATGAATTCTTGAAAGGACCTTGCATTTCATTGTCCAACCCACATCATCAAAGTTGCAGCTCCAGGGCCAAGTATAAACCTCACGAGAATTTTCCAAATTATGGTAATTTTGATCATTTGTGGAACAAGTACCCTTGCACTTTTTTTGATGCAATTGATCATTGTGTGGTTTTTTGTGAGCAATGAATGGTAATGGTAAAAATAATGGATCAAATTCTTGGAATCAAGCATAAATAACCTCGTTCACATTTGAAGACTTTCTTTTCAGTAAGCAAGAGAAATTAATTATGTGCTGGCATTGCAACATGCATGGGCATGGGAATGAAAGATGTTGGAAATTACATCCAGAGCTTCATCCCAAGAAGGACAAATAGGTTATGAAAACAAATGCAAGGGAAGAAAGAGGTGGAAAATAGAACTCACAATATTCGTAAGTCAACCTTCAAAGAAAAGTAGATGAAAAAGTATAACCCATAAGCCTAGGAGAGGCAAAGATTGGGTAGATTGGTTGTATAGTTTGTTTCTTTGTAAATTGTAAATGCTTGTTGTTGTCATTACCTATTTTGGGTACTTTTGTAAAGTGAACAATAATAATCACTATGTACAACAAGTATGTTTTCTTTTCATTGACATGTTATGTTGTTGGCTTGTTTATGATTCCAATGTTTGAGGACTTTTGGGATGTACAGTGTTTGTCGTCCAAGTTTTTGTACATTTTGTAATGTATTCACTGCTATAAGTGTTCAAGATGAAACTTGTTGTGAATAGAATCTTTGTTAAATATTGTGCAAGATATGACTATGTTTTTGTAGACAGAGCCAATTGTGTCATTGAATTTTGGTAGCTAGAGTAATTTTATGTACAAGCACAGTTTGAGTACCGTAAAGCAAAGTTTAAATTAGTGCATGGAAGTATTCAATTTATTTTTATTTCCAAGATGGAAAACAAAGTTTGTATTCAACAATGGAACTTCAAGGTGAAGTTGTTTGAGCCATGACATATGGTTTTAAATAGAATGTTCATATTCCAATCATCAATGTTTTTTTTCTTGCATGGTGATAGGAATTTTGGCTCGATCATTGACAGGATGATAAGGTCTTCACGAAGAAGATAGGTGGAGTACCTTGATTGGAGCTTGAAGGGCACAAATTTAAAACAAATAATTAAGGATTGAGTTATGAGAAATTTTTGAGTTTCAGCCTCATTTTATTTACTAGGAGAAGTCAATTGTTGAAGTACAAAAGTTCCTAGTGGGGAGGTATGATCCGGTGATCAAAATTTAGCTAAAAAATGAAAGTGACCAGAATATTTCAAAACCTGATTCAAGTCGAAGTGGGTGTCATTTTGATTCCAATGACATTTTTTTCACCTCAATCTGATGTTGTATGACAAATTTATAATGCTTTGAATTTTTCTGCCAACAACTAAAAGATTAGCTAGGTTTTTAATTGGGTTGCTGACTGGGCAATCATACTGTTGAAATCAATAGGTTGATTAGGCAAGTACAAAACAATGAGGGTCTACCAAGTGGCAGCCTCCTATAGGGAAGGATGGCTCAATTTAATTGGTCGATTTTTGATGTGGTGGACCAATGAGGGTATGCCATGTGGCCCAACCAAAGGAAGCCATGTGGCACCGAGTGGTTGGAAATAAATTGTTAAGGGTTCAGATGGTATGGGCAAGGCTCGAACCCTTGGCTTGAATTTAAACACTATGATGATCTAACAATCCTCCTACGTGGTGGTTATTACCCGTCTATGGTACCAATTCTATTTAAAATTTATAATGGCACGTTTTTGGGAGGATGGGTCAAGTGGTAAGCCCCAACCCCCGGTCACTTGTTGGTGCACATGACCATGGAATAAGGAGTGGGGGGCTAAGAATATAGCCCATACCCTAGTCACCATACCCCACCACAAATATAGGTGGAGCCAATAGAGAGCCCTGACAGGAGGGAGGCTTGGGACCAACACAACCCTTAGTCACTTGCTCGTGCATATGACCATGACACAACCGGGAAGGTGCTTGATGGAGGGAGAGAATAATTAGACCTAGACATGGTCATATGGGCACTCATAGGACCTAAACGAAGTGTTGAGATGGCTCTGGTGGTGGAGGTAGGTAGTTAGATTTGGCCCCCTGCCACATTGTGGCAATAAGACCATAGGCCCGATGATTTGGGAGCCTAGGTCAGCGGGGGCAGGTGGTTAGTCCCTACCATCAGGCCTATTACATCCATGTGGCCAGATTTACCACTCATAGGAGTTATTGGACATTTTAACGGTCTAAAAAATTACACCTTCGACAGATGAATTTTCCATATTTGCAGCGTAAAACAGGGCAGACTTGTAACTTTGTTAGACAATTTATTCGATTTGTAAGATGAATAACAAAAGAACTTATTCAGAGCTTGTTTGAGCCATAATTTGGTGATTTTTTGGCCTTTTGGATCTCAAGAAGAGTCTAGGTAGGGGTTTTTGGACATTCTGGATCCAATGGAGACCTTTGTTTTCTAATTGTGGCATACCTGAAGAGACTTTTTTAAGGTTTGAGTCCATGGGTGTCATGATCAATTAATTTTTTGGAGTAGTTCTTGAAGTTTTTTTAGCATGGAGAGGACCTTCTAGGGTTTTCTTACCTTCATATTTTTACTGCAACAATTGTGACTTATTTGTGCCTCTCATGTTTTATTTTCTCACATTGTCTTGTTGTGGAAAGCTCTCTTTTTTTACTTCAATCTGGAATTGTAGTAATTGTATACTCATGTATCCTCCTTTCCTAATGGAGTAAATGGTATTTGTAGGAGAACTCTTTTCTTGTAGATGGTTTCATGATTGACTAGAGGTTATCATGCTTTATAGAGTGAGATTTCTTTGCAGGAGAACGTTTCCTTGAAGGGGAAGCAAGCCAGTTATTTTGTCAGAAAAATTTATGTACTATTTTACACTAAATATATGAAGCAGTCTAGCTATGTTAGCAAGCCTGGAGATGTAGTCCAGGAGGCGTGAAATCCATCACCAAATTATTTTTTCTTTCTATTCATGAATTCATGTATGAGTTAAATGTTGATATGTTGCTTATGTTTTAAGTTTACATGAAATGCTACCTCATATTCCTTGAAGAGACCTTAAGAAATTGTTTTGTCATAAGACCTAGTTTTCCTTGGAAATCATCATAGGACAATCATTTTTAGGAGGGAGAAGTTCTCCTATGTTTTCAGATCAGATAGCCATGGTGTGATGGGTTCTCTTTTACTTGGTTAAGCTAGATTTTCGGATAGTTTCAAAACTGAGTGGTGTGGTCTCTGAAGAAGAACACAAGGCCTAGTAATCCTTGGAATGGTATATGGTGGGATTGCAGTAAAGCAATATTTTGTGTACCTCTGTGGGCGTAGGTGTTGGCATTGACGTCAAAAATCTCTTTTTTTTGCTAGTCATATGCATGAGTGATGAGTGTTTGGAGATGGATCTACATTTGATGGTCTTGTTAGTTGGGATTGATGTCAACGTACCTATGACTAGACCTTTTGGAGATGATGTTATGGCTGTTGAGGAGTTGAATTCCAGACATGTTGTGTTGGTTGGAGATGTTGCTGATATAGGAGGTTGGAAAGTTGCGCTAGGTGTTGCATATGTCTCACATGTCTTGGGTACATTGGACTTGTTGCTTCATGTGATGATTTTCTGCTGCATGTGTTGGATATACTTCCACTTGTGATGGAGACAGTTGTATGACATGATGATTTTTCTATAGGAGTTGGATATGCTGCTACATGGATTAGATATGCTACTGCAGGTGTTGGAGATGTTATGGTTGCTTCTTGAGAAGTTGTAGGTTTTGGTCTTGGTTCTAAGGTTGATATAATAGGTCTTGCATGTCATTGACTTGCTCCTTTCCTATTTGTCAATTATAGACTTATCTAAGTGGCTTGGAGGAGTGTTCTAATGTTGATGAATATGTTCCAATAGGTGGCAGAGTTTATGGACTGAAGAACTAATGTTTTCACTTAGTTTTAGCCCCAATCGCATGCATGCAAAGTCAAGGGAGTGGTTGGAGAGCCATATTTGTATGGAGACAGACTTAAGGGAGTGGTTATAGCCCCAAGATGCTAAATTCACATGGATTATAATGCTAAGGGAGCGACTATGGTGTTTTCATGAAAATTTCTCTACATTCCAAAATGTTGTTGAGATAATTTTTGTGCTTTTGCAATATTCTTGATCGAAAATTTTCGGTTTATTTTTGGAAAAGTTCATGGGACCTTCAGAAGTTTATTAAAGTTGAAAATATCAAAAATTCTAGTGGAGTTATTTGTTGATTAAGTCCATGAGATGAATTTGGATCCAATCAAGCATATGAACAAAGTTGTGATTCTAGGTAGTTATGATTAATTATTGAGTTGAGCACTTGATTTTATATACATATTGCAGAAAGCTCATTGTGAGTTGGTTGATTGTCTAGGGATGTAGTGAGAGTGTGTGTGTGGAGAAGAGCCTACAATATGCATGTGTTATCTAGTGCATAATTTCTGAAGTAGTTTGCAGTTGTAGCAACAGTAAGCTAAAGTTTATTTCAACCATTACATTATGTAGTTAGTGAGGTGTTTATGTGTGTTCTAGAGTAGTGTTTTGAGGAGATTGTGTTGGAGCTTGTGTGGAGTCTTTGGTTGCAACTTGTGCTGCAAATTTATTATTAGATTGTGCTTGGATGCCATGTTGCTATTGTGATCATGTTAAACAAATGAGTCCAGTCTAAAAATATATGAAACGAGGCTCGCATGGAGGTAGTAAAGGCATGGAGGCTTTGATTATACAATGACTTTTTGGATTCAGTAGAAGGAATAATTTTATCCATCTAATGGGAGTTGGATATTCCAATAGAATTTGGGTGATGATCGTTGATCATGGTGGCCTTGAGCGGATGGTAGTCCATAGATCAAAGGGAGAAATAGGTTCTTGTATGAAAGGACCAACATACTGTGAAAGAAGTTAAGTCTTCCAAGTCATGGGAGTGAGTGGATCCATGTATAATTGTATAACAGTTTAATCAAATAATTGAGTAGTGCAACAACAACAGGCTTTTTATTTTCCCAATGAAAATTTTTCTACCAGACATCATTGTGTCTATGTGTTGATTTATTTTCATGCTTGCATGTTTATTTTGATGCTCTGATCTATGGTTTTTGTGTTTTAGTTTTTTCATGGTAAAAGATTAATAATTTGAGAAAAAATTTATAAGTGCCTTCACTATTGATTCACCCCCCCCCCCCACTTAATAGTGATCTAGTTTTTAACACTAGGAATCCTCAAACATTTGATGGCTATATATACGGTAAAGAATAGAGGTGTGTGCCCTTGATTAGGCCTAATATTTAACAACCGATGAATGGTGGGATATATGGTAAATCCCATACGGTGGAGTCTCGATTAGGCCTAGGAATCCCTAACAATGAATGGCAGGATATGTAGTAAAGCCTAGAGACTAGAAGATAGGAAAATTCCTCATGATGTAGGTGGAGAGATCTTGAGGCATCCATGCTTGTATGGGGCTAATGATCCCTAGACTGGTATATGGTGTGATTGCGGTAAATCCTGGTATTGTATGTTTATTGTTTGGGCCTAGGAATCCCTTGGTGGATTGCAGTAAAGGCTGAGGAAACTTGGATTTTTTTGTTGTATGTCCCACATTCATGCTTGGAATATGGTGTGTCGGTGATTGATTAAAAGAAATATTTAGTTTAGCCCAATCTATGGTTAAGTGGTTCTTGGAAGTCACAAACTTGGTTAGTTTATGCATTCACTAATACAAGCTACTTCTCCTTTGGTATTTCATGTCTAAATGTACTTGTTCATATATGGTTTTTATGGTTTTTATATCCTTTTTATTTATGTTGGTTATATGATGGTTATGAGTATGTTTTTTCACAAAATTGATGTATGGATCTCATCATGTTTTAATTAGAAAATGAATGAACAATAAATATATTACCTAATAGATGATAATGTAGCTATTATGATAAGGCATCAATGCTTATTGACGAATCTCAGATAAGTATTGTATATGTATGCTCATATATGTTATTATGACCTATAAATTACATATTTGTGATATGTTTGACGAAATTCCTTTCATGGCCAGTAGGGGTCTGGTCAGTTCCTTGATCTAATGTTTATATTAGTAGCTTGATTTCGTGGTTATGTATTGTTTTTGAAAGTTTCATGAAGTTCTAGGAAGAGGCCTGAGACCTAGCCTTGAAAAAGTGGCTCAAAATCTGGGGTCACTGGCTCAGAACTGTCTAAAGAAGTCCACAGTTGTTGGCATGCCTTATTGTGGGAGCAACTAGAAGGCATCATTCACATGCATGGCTTGTCATGGGAGCAGCTGAGGATCCAAATCCAACAAAATGATAAATTTTCGCAAGGTTTAAACTCCTGGAAGGGTTGGTTTCCTCCTAAAGGTTTTTTAGCTCCTAAGGAAGGTCATATTGGTTTTTCTTTGTTGGTTCCACTTCCTTAATTGTACATGGGGATTTGACTCACATCATAGTTGCCTCTCATCACATGTTTACCCCAGTGGACTAGTTAGCTTGGCTAAATATGGGAGGAGGGTGTTACAGAGTGGTATCAGAGCATGGTTGACCCCTTGGACCACCATGCATAAATTTATAGTGTATGTGTTATTTATGCATGTGGTATACGTTCTTATTTTGTATGCATGGTGGTGGTCATGGTTACAGTTATGTCACCATGTGAAAGTTGATGGTGTTGATGTTGGATGTATTTATCATGAGTATATGTCAATTATGCATTGGTTATGCATGTCATTGTTTATATGTTATTATGGATACATTGAAATGCTGATAGTTGTCGTGAATGAGGTCATGGTATGTGGTAGGTATGGTCATGCATTGATAATGAGAAAATTGTTGAAATTTTGTTTATATAATGTGATGATTATGATTATACATGTATTGTGTTAATTTGATTTATCTTGCAAATGAGATATCCTCCCATGAACTATACTGAGGTATGTTGATTATGTTATGTTTTGGTTTTAGCTGACATGGTATACTTGCAATAAAGATATTAAAAATGACTAGCAAGATGGTAGACTATAGTTCACGAGATTCCCTCTGTGTATCAGATGTGCAATGTGGTGGTGGAAATTCTTCTGACTTAGTAGAAACATTGAAATTTTTGAAGGCATAAATAAGAAGTTGCATGGCCTACAATGACAAGATCATTTAAGCACATGAGAAGAAAGCAGAAGTTAATGCAGTAATCCTTCATATTTTTCAGAATTTTAGAGACACAGACCACTTCAGATCAACCCTAGGAAGGAGGACAGGACTAATGGGGCATATGGCAGTATATCTTATGGTGGGAACATGTCGAATAAGGATGCCACAATCAAAGTGATCTAGATTTATGCAGGAACACAAAAAAATACATGCATAACCATAAATATAAAAATGCAGTGGAAATAACACTTCATTTCATTAATATCAAAGAACTAAAAATCTGTTTACAGATAGAATGGAAATAAAATAGCTAGGGCGATGGTAGCCTTATCTCTGAGAAGAGAGGTGGTGGCTACATGCCACTGAACTCTGTGTTACAATAAGGCTCGAAGGTATATATATTATTGAGAAACAATGGAAAACCATAAGCATCTGAAAACCTAACCCTAGGAGATGAAACACCAAAATATGGGCCCTTCGGGGTAAACTGGTACATCAATTTCCCAGGGTCGTAACTTTGGCATACTATCTCTGTTTGAAGCACATGATACATCGTCAGAAATATCTATCCAAGGGTACAAATTTTAACTGCGAATATCAATTTTGGAATAAATTCTTATTCATTGGACAAGATATGCCCAAAAAATGTAGTTTAGGGCCTCAAAATGGCTCCGGAAGTTCAAGACCCCAAAAAAATGCTAAAAATAGTAAACTGTGCTATTATTAAGGAAACTGAAAAAATGAAAGAAAAAATGGTGGGGCTGCAAGTGGAATAGGTAGGTGGCCACAAAGATCCACTTGGATCATTCCTCCACCCTTAGGAAGAAATGGTCCGCTTTGCGTTGAGTTCCTCCATGCGATGAGGAAAATTTTGTTGAATTTAGTCCCTGGTGAACCACTTGCCTTGGTGTAAGAGTTGGCCAGCTTTGACCAACCAATACAGTTGGATATTCTGCTGGTGAGTGTTCTTGATTTTCATTTCCATGATACAATCTGTAGTGGCCTACTCCATGCAGTCTGGTTTTAAATTTTTTGGTGTGATTTGTTATGCACTGTGAGAGGTGTCCAGTAGAGGTGGGAAATAGGGCCGAAGGAGGTCCACATTGAATATTATGTGCAGACCAAGGAGTGGTGGAATACTGAGCTCCAAGGAATTGCTTCCTACAACCTTGGTGATGGTGTATGGCCCATATCGGAGTAGGTGACACTTGCGGTGGGTCCCAGTGAGGCACTCCTTCTGAAAATGTAGACACACTTTGTCGCCCACCTAGAAGTGGTGTGGCACCCGATATTGATCATGTTTTTGGTTGTCCTCATGAACCTGTTGGTGGATGTGTTGAATGTGCTGAATGAGGTTGTTCGCTTTGTCAGCTTCAGACTGGACATGAGCCAAATCGACCTGAGTAGCCACAAACAGCATGGCTACGCCAATGGGAAATAGTGGCTGGAACCCCATGTCCACCTGAAAGGGGTTGTGGTTTGTTGAGCTGTGAAGAGCCCGGTTATAACTATGTTGTACATAGGGAAGGCTCTCATCCCATGTGTGTGTATTATTTTAATTTTACATGAGCAGAATGTGTACAATCATCTTGTTGAAAACCTCTGTCTGGCCATCAGTTTGGGGATGGAAAGTTGTGGACTTGGTGAGATTGGTGTCCAACATTGACCAGAGGCTAGACCAAAATGTGCTGAGGAACTTGCTGTCCCAATTTAAGATGATATACTATGGGATCCCAAAGTGCACCCACACTTGTTCAAAGAAGAGTTTAACAGTGGCTTCTACTATGATATTCTTCTTGCAGGCCGACATAATAGCCATCTTCCAGAATCTGTCAACGACAATGAAAACATAGTCATTTCCATGCTTAGTAGAAGGAAGGCCCAACATGTAATCCATGAAGATGGATTCCCAAGGTCGACTAGGGGCAGGTAGCAAAGTATAGAGGCCTTGCTTCTTGATGGTCGATTTGGCAATGGAGCAAAAATGCAAGATCTGATGTACTTCCCAACATCCTGTCGAAGGTTCGGCTAATAGAAATAATTTTGTAGTACTTCCACTATTTTCTCGACCCCAAAATTCCTAGCGACTCAACTGTAGTGTTCTTCCCAAATCATCTCGACACACTTTCTTGAAGGAACACAAAGGTGTCCCAGGTGACATAGCAGTGCATCCTGGAGGTGAAAATTTGGAACTTGCGTACCCTCCAAGAGTGTCTTGTATGTGTGGCCGAATTCGAGATCGCTCTTGTAGATAAGCGGTCAATCAGAAGTCTCGTGCCCATAAGAGTTGAGAACGGTGGTTAACACCACGGTCGGTGGTCAGATGAGGTAGTCTGTAACATTATTGGTGCTTCCCTTCTTATACTTGATGTTTAAATGAAATTTTTGTAGATATGTGGACCACTTCTGATGGTGATCGTTTTGAAACTTCACTTGTGTCTGTATGAACTGCAAGGGTTGGTGGTCTGTGTGGATGATTGTTTCCTTCTCCAAAATGTGATGCTTCCATTGGCGGTATGCCTCCATAATGGAATACATTTCTTTCCATAAGTGGGATACTTGTGGAATATGTCGAAAAATTTCTCACTGTGATATGCCACTGGATGCCCCTATTCAGTAAAAACTTCCCCGATAGCATAGTCAGAGGCATCTATCTCAATCTCAAATAGTTGTTGCAATTCTAGTAATGTGAGCACTGCGGCAGAGCAGAGGCAATGTTTCAACTCTAGAGATGACTTCTGTTGAGATTTCGAGCAAAATAAATTTTCTTTCATTCCTCCCTCGGTGACTGGACTCAAGGGCCAATTGATATGAGAGAATCCCAACACGAACCCATGGTAGAAATTAGCAAGACCTAGAAAGTTGTGAAGCTCTATTAGGGTGATTAGGGCCAGCCAATCCTGAATTACTTGGATCTTGTTTGGATCCACATGCATCCCCCATTCATCAATAATGTATCCTAGATACTAAACTTGGTTCATGCCAAAAGAGAACTTCTCCAAATTGGCACACAACTTGTGTTGCTGCAATGTTTGGAAGACTTGTCAGATGTGCTAGAGGTTCTCTTCCCAAGTCTGGCTGAAGATCATGATGCCATCCAAGTACACTACTACAAATGAGTTGGTGAATGGCCACAAGATGTTATCCATTAGCCTCATGAAGGTTGTGGGAGGATTCACCAACCCAAAAGGCATGACTAGCCATTTGAAAAGGCCCTCCTTGGCTTTGAAGGCAGTTTCCACACATCGAATGGTCCAATTGGTACCTGGTGATACCTAGAATTCAAGTTGATCTTGCTGAAATATTTTTCCCCTTTGAGAGTATCCAGAAGGTCATCAATCCGTGGGATCGAGTAACTATTCCAAACAATGATCTTGTTCAACGCCCGATAGTCAATATAGAGTCTCCAAGTCCCATTCTTCTTCTGCACTAACATGATCAGGCTCCCACAGGGCGATGAAACTGGATGAATGTGACCTTTCTGTAGAAACTCTGAAATCTTCCTCTTGATTTCATCATTCTCTAGAACAGAGCACCGATAGATCAGTCCATTAGGCAGCAACAAAATTGGGTTCAGATCGATGGGGTGCTTGACCTGACAGTGCAGATGAACCCCTATGGGTGAGGTGAATATGTCCCCGTACTCCTCCACGACCTTGTCCATTTATTATTGTTGTGCATAGGATCCCTGTCTGGAGGTCATCGCCACAATATTATTCTTGCCCTGAGGGCGGATCATCAGGAAAAAAAATTCTCGGTTTTGGAAATGAGCTTACTGCATTTTTTTGCAATAGCCAAAGAGATAGCCGCAAGCAGTGGTACCTCTGGTATCCTGTAAAAATTATTACCCACAGTAACAATAACAGCACTAGGCTAGGACTCGTACACAACATGTCTCTTCCACAAGTATGGTTGGCCCAATAATACATCACAAACATCAAGAGGAGCAATGTCACATAATACCTCATCTGTGAAGGGCTTGATGTTGTAGGGTAGGTGGCACTACTGGCTGACGCAAAGATCCCATCCTTAGTGAAGCCACCCGATGGTGTACAACTGTGGGTGTGTTTTGGTCGGAAAGCCCAAACACTTCACGACCTCTGCTAAAATGAAGTTCTTTTGGCTCTCACTATCGACAATAAACTGTAGCGGGGAACCCTTTACCCACATCTAAGAATGGAATATAAGTTCCTCCTCCTCTGGATCTTCTGGTTCCTCTTTCTGGGTCTTTGTAGTGGCAACAATGGAATTGGGCTCCGTATCAATAATATGCTTCCCTTTTTCATTCCCCTTGTCAGGTTTTGATTCAGAGTCAGAACATGCATTTGATTTAGAAGCCCTCATCTCAGCCACTAGTGACTTCTTGGCTCGACACTCATGTTGTGAGTGGAGCTACTATGGAACTCACACCACTTTCCCATGTCCTTCTTCGACTTCATGGTGTTGTTCTTTTATTGTGGCTTTGGTAGGCTATCTTGGGTCGCCATGCCTTGGCTTTGTCCTTTGTTCTGCGGTTTGGGGGCACCTTTCTCTTGCTTTTGATTCGCAGATCCAAAGTCTCGCTTCTTCTGTTTGAATTTCTTCTCAAGCTTGGCAGTATAATGGTATGTCATACCAAGCGAGGAGATGTTGAGGAACTCCATCTCCTCCTGAATGTATCTATGAAGAAAAATGCAGTACTTCAACACCAAATGTTTCTTCGAATCTTTGATACCCAACTTTGTGCGCAGGGTGTGGAACATATTCGTCAGCTCATGTACATCTTGATCCCTTTGCTACCGTAGCGTAGTCCATTGTATGTACTTGTCCTCATAGCTCCCCATAGGATAATATTTTTCCTGGATAGCATCTCAGAAATAATTCCAACTGGGTACAACCAAGAATAGAGAGGGTTCCCCCTCGTCCCTTTTCTCACAGTAGGTTTCCCACCAGTCCTTGACATGGGGGGTAGCTTTGAGGAGTGCAAAAATAATCGTCTCCCGGTCGGAAAAGTCATGAACTGAGAAATATACTTCTAGTAGATTCAACCATCTATCTACGACATCTACATCCATTTGGCCCTTAAATATGGGAATTTCAAAATTTACTTGTACCTTAAAAGGAGTTGCGCTTCCAGAGTGGCCGCTGGATGCAAATGTGCCGCCAGTGGGCAGTTGTTAAAGGATCTGGGCAAAGTTATCCATCATCGCGTTCCTTTGTTTTTCGAGGGCCTCCTCGAGCAATATTTTTATAGGCTCTCCTGCTCCCTCATCTTTCTTTTTGTTCCCCATGGGTATTTTTCCAGGTTTGTGAGGTTGATCTTCCAAAGGTTCAACCAAATCAAGCCCTAACTCCTTATACCCCGACCTCGTTGGGGACATGCAAAGAAGGAACGAGAAAGAGCAGACCACTCTCATACCACTGATCCGGATTTATGCAGGAACACAAAAGAATACACATATAACCATAAATATCAAAATGCATTGGAAATAAAACTTCATTTCATTAATATCAAAGAACTAAAATATGTTTATAGACAGAATGGAAATAAACTAGCTAGGGCGCTGGTAGCTTATCTCTAAGAAGAAATGTGGTGGCTACAAGCCTCTGAACCCTATGTTAAAATGAGGCTCGAAGGCCTATATATTATTGAGAAACAATGGAAAACACTAAACATCCAAAACCTAACCTTAGGAGATGAAACACCAGGATATGGGCCCCATCGAGGTAAATTGGTACATCAATTTGTCGGGGTCTCAACTTTGGCATACTATCTCTGCTTGATGCACATGATACATAGTTAGAAATATATATCCAAGGATTACGACCGTTGACCACAAATATCGATTCCAAAATAGAATCATATTAGCTAAACAAGCGAATGACCAAAAAAACATCGTGTAGGGCCTCAAAACGGCTCCGGAAGACCAGGACCCAAAAAACTTCTAAAAATAGTAAACTGTGTTATTATTAAGGAAATTGAAAAACTTAAAGAAACAATGGTGGGGCCACCCATGGAATAGGCGGGTGGCCACAAATATCCACCTGGATCACAGATATGGTAGGTTCATGGATACACCAAATAGGAGAGGTGGTGCACACAGGTTCTATTCTAGTTCTAGTTCTTGCAAGTATCATGATCATTATCATTGTCATCCTTATAGGAGGAATGATAGGGGATATTTACCAGATGAGTTAAAAAAATATAATCCAACTACATTTGATGGATATTTGAAGAAGCTGGAAGACATAGAGGCATGGTTAATTGGGATGAAGAAATAATTTGAGTTGCATAATTACACAAAGAACATGGACGCCATAATAGATATCTTCATCCTCAAAGGGAAAACAAACATCTGGTGGGAAGATGTGAAGTGGATTAGAGATATTAGAACATAAGAGTTGAGTTAGCATGAATTCAAGAGACTTTTTATGAAGAAATATTTGTCATAAATTTATTATGATAGCAAGGCTAAGTATTTTTATGAGCTAAATATGGGATTAATGACATATGAGTAGTACATGACTAAGTTCCTAGATTTATTGAGGTACGTACCATATCTTGAGGATGAGAAGGAAAAAGTGCATATATTTTTCAGTGGATTTCCATTAGCATTTAGAGATCAGATTGAGTATGATGACCCTTTGTCACTTGAAGAAGTCATTATTAAATTGAAGCATTTTTATAAGAAAACAAAGTGCAAGAAAAAATCTCAACAAGTTTGGAAAGGAAAAGAAAAAGCTAAAGGTAAATGGCAACAAAAAATAATAATTCCTCGGGATGTAAGTGAGGAAGAAAATATTGCACCTTACAAGAAGTTCAATGTAGTTAGACAGGGACATGGGTCACATTTTGGAGGGAAGCAGAATAAAGGTGATGGTAAGGGACAATTATAGTTTTGTACATGTGGTAAGGAGCATATTAAGAGGGTTTTTCCATAGAATCAGGATGGTAGACATCAGATCTACAGTGCATGAGAAGCACAGACAGTTGGGGATGTTGGGAAGAGCATTCCTCGGATATATGTAGCATTGGATAATAGACAGACATATCACCAAGCGTCTATTATCGAGATGGACAGTAAGCTAATTTGTTTCTATTTTTATTGACCCTAGATATAATTATAGTTATGTTAACCCTGAATTGGTGGATAAGTGTTCTTTGAATAAAGAAATGCATGCATAATATATATTAGTGCAATTGACTATAGGTACAAAGAAGAGAGTTCATCATTTTGTAACAACTTGTGCATTTGAGTTTAATGGTATGACTACATCAGTGCATTTGAATGTACTTCCATTGGGATCATAAAATATTATTTTGGGAATGGATTGGTTGTATCTTCATAGAACTAAGGTGGAATGCTATGACAAAGATATTGAGTATTTGGATGACAATGTAGAACAAAGGATCCTATAGGGTATGAAGAAGGCAACATTAGCTAGAATTATGAAAGTTATGCAGGAAAAGTGCAATCACAGAAAATGGTGTGTGTTATTTTTAGTGATGAAGGTAAGGAGGATGAGGATGCAGAGGCATTAAATAGATAACCGATCTTGTAAAAGTTTCAAGATGTATTTTCCACAAATATTTTAGAGTTGTTGCCCCATAGAGAATTGGAAATTTCTATTAAGTTGATACCAAAGGAAGCACCAACATCAAAAACAACTTACATGATGAGCACTCCAAAGTTAGTAGAGTTAAAGTAGCAGTTGAAGGAAATGTTTGACAAGGGATACATTATGCCAAGTGTATCAATGTGGGGTTCACCCATGTTGTTTGTAAAGAGGAAGGATGGTACTCTTAGTTTATGCATTGATTACAAGAAGTTTAAAAAGGTGACCATTAATAACATGTATATGTTTTCAAGGATTGATGACTTGTTTGATCAGTTGAAGGGAGAAAAATTGTTCTCAAATATTGAACTAAGATCCATATATCATTAGGTACACATCAAGGAAGATGACATTTGTAGGACTTATTTCTAGACCAATTATGGGAATTATGAGTTTGTGGTAGTTCCATTTGGTTTAACTAATCCTCTAGCTACCTTTATGTTCTTGAAAAATAGTGTGTCGTGTCCTTATTTGGAAAAGTTTGTTATTTATTCATTGATGACATCTTGATATATATTAAGAATGAGGAAAAACATGCTAAAAATTTATAAACAATGTTGAGATTACTGAGAGAGAATCAGTTGTATGCTAATCTCAGTAAATGAAGCTTATTTCAGACAAAGGTACATTACTTGGGACATGTTGTTTCCAAGGAAGGTATAACAGTGGACTTGGAAAAGATAAGAGCTATCATGGAGTGGGAAACTCCTAATAATGTGGATGAGGTAAGGTCATTTATGGGGTTAGCGGGTTATTATAGGATGTCATCAGGAACTTCTTACAGATTGCTTATCTTATTACATCGTTGCAAATGAAAAGCAAGAAATTTGAATGGACAAAGGAATGTGCAACAAGTTTTGAACAATTGAAGCAGTTGTTGACGAATTATCTTGTTCTCATGATTGCAGAACTGAAAAAAGAGTTTGTGGTATGTACATATTTTTACAAGAGAGGACTTGGTTGAGTCCTTGTGCAGGAAGTAAAGATGGTATACTATGCATTAAGGAAAATGAATGAGCATAAGAAGAATTCTCTGACACATGATATTGAGTTGGAAACGATCATCCATGCATTGAAGATGTGGAGACAACATCTATTAGTGTGAATTCTAATTCCAAGCGTACGAAAAAATATCACTTTAGCTGTGCATAAAAAACAACCCTAACATCAAATGTGGTTGTCAATTTCCTTAGATATGTAGTAGGTGATCAGAATAAATGCTACCAAAATCCAGATCTATGCAGTTAAAGATATTAAACAACAAAAATAAACAATAGTTGCTCCATAAATCCAATAGACAAGAAAAGAATTTATAAAGAATATTTTGTTATGACGCCCGGGAAGGGAACACAAAAATATGTTACCAGTCCCCCTCAATGGGATGGGTTCTTGTATGTCCTCAATGCTTCAGATCCAATATCTCTCTCTCTCGATGGTGCAAAACATGCAGAAAAAATGGAACTCAAAGGGAGCTCACAAGAAAAAGTATAAAAAATATGACAATGATGGAGGATCAAAGTCAGACCAAAAGAATAGATCAAAAGGTGATCAAAAGGTGACGAAAGGTAGTGAATGAATAGCAAACCCTTCTATTTATAACAAAATTTTGAGTTAGTCTAGATATTGATGCATAATTGAAATATTATTAATCAAATCTAGATCCAACTTACTTAGAATATTATATTATTTTTGGTGGAGGGAAAAGGAATTTAGAATTGGTTAAATCCCTTTATTTAGAAATAATAAATAAATAAATGATTTATTTATTATTTCAAGGATGAGGTTAAGGAGTAATTAAATAAATAATGATTTATTCAATTATTTATAAATGATTTAGTCAAATTTAACAAGGAATATTATTAAATAATGATTTAAATAATTATTCCTAGAGAATAATAAGATAAATAATAATTTATCTAATTAGTTCTCATGTTTTGGGTTAAAAATGACCATAAATATTAATTAAACAATGGTTTAGTTAATTATTCCTAGAGGAAAACAAATAAGGATTGATTTAATTATTCCTCATGGAGTTTCCTGTTTAGACAAAAAATAATTTAATAATCTATGGGTTATTAAATTTATTAAATTATTTCTCACAGTGAAAGAAAATTTACTATGTTATAATTGGTCTTACATGGTGTACTTTAGTCCATCTAATAGTAACATGTTAGATGATGAAAAATTGGTGTAACATATTCCCCCCCAACGTGCGAGCGTTAGGAGCTAATCGTATGACCGAAATATGTTGTAAGAACACAATCACTAGACACCGAAGGGGAGTTAGAGAGAGAGAAATATAAGATAGACTAAAGAGAGAAAGGACAAGACCCGAAGGAGGCGAGACTTATAGGTGTGACTAGTCTCTTTTATGAGTGAGTACATGTTCTCAAATGAGGCAAGGGAAGCATACCTATGCCCACCGAGATGACAAAGTACAAAGAATAATGGTGCGCCCAACAAATATTGAGCTTAAGCTATATAGTACATGCTAGCATAAGCATGGGCCAGATAAAAAACATAATGGATCCCACATACATACTGTGCTTAGGACAACATATAGGACTTATACAATAATATTTGTGTACATGAGATATAATAACAACCAAAGAGGACCTGTAAAATAGGAAAGGGCTTTGAAAATTTGAATGATACATGAAAACTAAAAAGGCGTTGTAAGAAGCTAAGGTCGGAACCATCAAATATGTAGAGCTACATCCAAGGCTATAATAAAATAGGTCATCCAGGTATGTGGGGGTCTACCTGAAATGCCACCCCCTCATGAGGTCTGAAACATTTCACACACACCTGGGAATCACTGGTACAATCTGCTACATCACTGAACCATTAAGTATCTGGATCTTAATCATGCCATAAGAGTTGGAATTGATAAAAAATCAAGTCAAAGGGAAATAAAGGGTCCCTTTTCTTGATCTGAGACACCGAACAGGAGTTGAAGTTGGAACCAATTTACATCGCCCTCTAGACCTATATTATGGAATGAATAAGCTGATGTCGACAGAAGGAGGTTCGCCATAGGTGAGGCAATGAGGAATCCTCAACTTATGCACGAGGGATAATAGTAGAGTGACTGATAGACCGACACCATGGATGATGGTGGAATGGGGGGGATTGAGTATCATGTTGACGACTTTCCTTGTTAGAGCATAAAGGGCATGGATGACCTAGCAGCTACTGACTCGACTCCAGAGGGGATAGGGGACAGTATGACTGGAGGAAAAAATGTGTGACACAAGAGAGGTAAAAAGCAATGCAGGATGTAAGAATGTGATGGGATACAAAATGAACTTGGGACAACCTCCATGGATGAGATGATGACTCACCTCAGATGCTCTAAACAAGGGCGACTCGATGATGTTGCCACATAGAATAGGCCTGGTGGGGACCTTAAAAACATGAGTAAAATATGGTTACTCACAACTAAAATCAACACGAGAATCGACAATTATTAAGGCAAAGTAGTGCCCCAATTACAAGTGTCACAAGTGAAGAAATTCGATTTTGAGAAGCAGTGAAGTGACCTTCTTGGAAAAAAAAGGCTTCTAGGTGAAGTGTAAAATCACCAAAAATGAAAGGATACCCATTTGAGTGTCCGGTGAGAGATTTCCAACGGTGCTGGCGGTTCGTCAAAATGAGCTACGATTTGGTCACAGTTGGCAAAAGAAAAATTGTTGTTTTTCTCCTAATAAGGCATTTTCCCTCCAATTTGATTCATTTGCAAGTGTAGCTGTGGTGAACGTGGAGAGGAGGAAAAGGCTCTAAATCTTACGATGATCGTAGCAGACAAACCAACCATTAGAATCAGGATCTGATACTTTCAGGTAGGAAGCCTTACTTGTCTAAATATGGCCTTAATGCTTCTTGGAAGGATGGTCCCAGTGAAGAACCAAGGTAAGAACAGAATACGAGAATGAACTGCTAGAGAAGGTGTAGAATAATCCCTGCCCACCAAGTCAAACATGGGGATCAAGTGGTAAACATGGTATCTGACAAAGTAGAATATTTGAAGAATAATATTTGAAGATAGGGTATCAAACATGTACGATATATGGCTTGATGGAGAGGTCGATAGGTCCAACTATCCAAGGAATTGGAGGGAAATCGACCATACCTAGATTGATGGAGTCTAGGCCGAGACTTATGAAAATCAAGTGAGAAGGTGGCCAAGGGTTCCATCATGCCCCCAAGCATGGAATACCGCTCGCAAGAATATGCGATGGAGGGGGCTGATCTGGTATGAAAAGGTGGGAATGATGCCCCTAGAAAGAGGATTTTATGGAGTGCCATACATGGTGTCACTATGCCAAAGAGTGCCTTCGGAGATAATGAACTGGTGCTCACTAATAAAATATAGAGGTTGGTCAACAAAAATGTCCAAGGGATTGGGTCGTTAACGTAAGATGAAGGAATAATGAAGTGGATCATCCCTAGGGTGATCTGAAGTGATATGGAACTATAGAGGTTCTTCTAAATGGGGAAGAATAATGGTACTAGAGTCAAAACTACCAGATTCACTAGGAGGGTTGTGGAGAATGTCTTCTCTTGGACTCTCAAATATGGGTACCCCCTTACCAAACCATTGGGTTTCAATGTAATGACCACAAGGTGTATGTGGTTCGAATGCATGGTTTCGATGTAAGGAAGGATAGAAAAATTCACGGGTGGTAAATGCTTCCATAATGTCATCATCATAGTAGAAGATGGGGTGAATGGTGGAAGGACGACCACATGATGCATCAAAGCTACTTGACTCATCATTATGAGAAGTGAGGTTCACATGCGCAACATCACGGAGGGTGACAGAAGAACAAGTGTATGAAGAATATACTGATGTTGAGCCCAAGGTGATTGTTGAAGGGAGGTCAGGCAAAACAGAAGGGGATGCCCCAGAGGGGTTTTCCACCGTAGATCTCATAGATGATGAAAAGTAGAGGATAGTGGCCAAAGGCTCCATCATCTTGAAATTGGGAGGGGGTATGTCAATGAGAGTGGAGGTGTCTTCTGGTTTTTCCAAAGCATAATGCACAAGTAAGGGAGAGGGGGGCTCATTGCACTCAGCCTTGTATTGGCGAACAACTTCCAAGGAGGTGTGGTAATATGAAAAGCAGGGATAGAGGTGATTATATTGGCCATGGAGATCACATAAAGCACAAGGGTGATTTGTGTGCACATTCTTAGATTCTTGGCTGAATTCAGTAAAGTAACATGGAATTCTAGGACATCAGACTCAGGAAACGCTACGTTGACCATGGGTTTGATACGAGACAATTCAAGACAATTATGGGTGGCATGACTGACAACATCACACAAAGCACATGGAGGTGTATGCTTTGGAGGTTTAGGAGGAGTAGGTGCTATCTAGGCAACCTTGGTCCTTAGGTGCGTTTTTGCGGGCTTTTCCCGTCTCACCCGAGGCTTTCACAATAGGAGTAGATTCCTATTGAGCTAGCTGAGGCACAGAAGCAAAGGGAGGGTTCATAGAAACTAGTTGGAACGGGGTCGAAGCAGTGTAAGGTTTGATCTGACCAGGTGGGGTATTGGCTGGGGGATCAATGTACCAGAATGGGACCCCCAGGGTCATGTTGGGAAGGATCAAGGTAGCCATAATAGGTACCGAAAATACTCTAGAAGGGGGAGCAAGAAACTGTATCTGACCAGAGGGGTAGTGGCCAGGAGAAATAGATTCCATATGGTTAAGGATAGAGGGAACTATTACAGGAGGAAAAAGAGGACCAGGGACACTAACTACAGATGAAGGGCCTTGAGGAGGAGGTCCTGAAAGCTAACTCGAAGAACTAGGAGCAGGTTGCGAATGGAGAGGCTACTGACTAGTCGAACTGAACCATTTCAGGTTAGACCAAGATGATTGCATCATGCAAACATTCAATGATCTAGGGTTAGAGATAAGAGGGGGGCATTAGGGTAATTTTGAGGTCTAAAATGGGCCTCCTAAGGAAATAATAAAATAATAGCTAAACCTATAAAATAATATTTTATGAATTTTCAATTCACTTTTTGCACTACAATCAATGTAACCATAGTTAAATTCAATTCAAAATTTGTACCAAAATAAAATTAATAAAAAAATTGTATTGATGTGACTATAAATAAGAATGATATTTTCAAGAAAAATTCATTATCATTGAATAGCTAATGCATTTTTCCTTTGTACTTAAATAACTTAAAATAAAATATAAATATAAATCTATAAATTCTTAATTATATTATATGCTATTAATTAAAATTTCTATTATTTAAATTGTATAATAACATATAATTAATATACAATATAAAAATAATATAATATAATATAATATAATAAATGTATAGGGATATGCATTGTTTCTTTCAAAAAATATGAAATGACAATAATATTTTTTTATTCAAAAAGTGTGAAATGACATTTATTATGAGTACTTTACTTTGACTTTAAAAATACTTAGAGCACTACCATGGTTAACCATGAGTTTTTATCCACCATTGATAATGTGACAAGTAAGTACATTTAACCCAAGCAATGCCACCTCAACCATTAGGGATGTCGTCATCCCCTAAAATGTGATTGGTTTTCATAAAGTGAATTTTCATTGTACATTTTCTTTAGGAGGCCCATTTTAGACCTCAAAAGTCCCCTAATGAGACCAGGGAATGAACCAATCAAAGAGGAATCTTTATAAACTTCGGGTGAGACACTGGTCGGAGGTTCCGCTATTTGTTTATTGGCCACCATAGAAATAATGCACTCTGGAGAGGTTTGAGACTTTGGTTCGTAATATGTCAGCTAATATATAGTGACGATATTTCTATTGTGAGGAAAGCACATCCTATGGTGGACCGCACATGGGATAGAAAACATCGCATAAGTATAGCTACGACCCAATAGAATGTTGTAGTCTAAGGGGGCATCAATGAATTCAACGTCAACACAAACAATGTTTCCCACAAGAGTAATAGGAAAATTGCAGAACATGCTAAGGGGATGGGAAGAGTGGTCATCCCACGCATGGAGGGTGATAGTGGAGGGGGCTAACTCAAGTGATCCGAGCTTTTCCCAAACATAAGCGGACATCACGCAAGTGGATGCCTCCTCGTCAAAGATACATCAAGAGAAATTAAGATTCTAGATCTTAACAGGTATTTGGAAGGCGACAGATGCAGGTAGGGGTGGATGATCTGACTTGTCAATGTAGAAGAAAATAAACCAATCATCTGAAGGATCCACATCGCCCATAGCAGTTAGTATAGATTTACATTGTGAAGGGCAAGACTAGAGGACTTCCAACATTGACATGGCGGCAGGGTATTGCGCCAAGTTATCTATTATATTGTAGGTGTGGGTGGCTTTACGAGAAGTAGTGTTTAGGTGTAACGGTCCTTTGGGGATCTTGGTATGTACCTCTATCTTAGGTTGAGGTATCTGTAAAGGACCATTGGGTGTCGAAATTGGCTTTGTGGGACTTGAAGATTGAGGCTCGGTTGCAGACGTAGCAGGAGGCTTATTGTACTGGCACGACTGAGTCTGAAGGTTGAGATCGGCAGTATTGGCATGGTTAGATTTCATCATGAGGATCTAGTAATCAGAGGTACTATATGGAGGAGGTTGAATGGCTACCTGACCTTCAAGGGGTTAGGAAACCACATATCCTTGCTGGGGGGAAGGATTGATAAAAATAGCCAGTTGAATAGGTATAACATTAGGAGGAACTAAAGCAGAGGCTTTTTGTGTTTGAGATGTTGCTTCAGCTTCCCACAGTTGACCAATCTAAGGTAAAAGGGGACAATCATGGGCATAGTGACCATGGGCACTGCAACCAGAGCAAGGCTTATTCATGCAAAGAGGCCTCTTCTTCTTGGGTTGATCGCCTTGTTGCTGGGTTGTAGTGTTAGATGTATTCCCTTGGAGATTGTTTCCTGGATAACCTAGAGTGAGTTTTCTCTGGTTTCCTTTCCTCTTATTTTTGGAAGTGGGTGGATTAGTCACACTCTTCTACACATACACCTAAACCTGGGGGGGTGGTTGCTGCTGCGGAGCTTAAGAAGGTATGGGAGGTGGAGGTGCTTGTGCTAGAGGAGCTGGAGCACCACGCTGTGGATATAGATAGTAAGGAGGTTGAGAAACATTGGGGTAAATAGGTTGGGAAAAACCAGACCCTGGCATCGGAGGATGCAGTTTGGAAAAGGCGTGAGGCATGCCATGTCCTAGATACATGTTGTCGAGAGGGGGAAAAGTGCTAGAGTAGTTGGCCTCTCCCTGAGGGAAAACATAACCCATAGGAGGATGAGTGTATGGATGTGAAAGGGATCCAACAATATTGTCAGTGACATGAGATGCCCCCGGTGCATTGGCACCACCAGGTCTAGGGAGATCAGGTAAGATGATATAAACATAACCAGATTGCGCGTAGATCAAGTCATATTTCAATGCAATTTTGAGGGTTTCTTCTTCAGTCTGAGGAAAGTGAGACGCAACATATTTACCAATAGAGGGAAAAGGGGATCTGAGAAACCAGTCCATGTAGACACAGTCTTCAAAAATAAGGGCTCAACATAGGCTCTTCCTTCTGTGCCATTCTTGAACATAATTAGATAGGTGGGTGGAAGAAGTTTGACAGAAAGTAGTCAAATGTTCGGTACTGGTGTCATAGGGAAGGGGAAGCTGGAAGTAGGAAAGAAACACATTTGCAAGAGTCACAAAAGTAGCATGAGAGGCAGTGGTCTGGCTGACATACCACTTGCAAGCTTCTCCAATAAGCATACGCTGGAATAACCGAAGACAGACAGATTCATCAGTGATAGAGTTCGATGTACACCACCCTTATGGAAAGAACGAACATGGTTGGTAGGATCCTCTCTAGTATTTCCTTCAAACTTAGGGATGTCTTAAGGAAGCTTGGTTGGCATAGAAGGCCAACCTAGATCATGGTGTATAGGGTCATTAATCAACTCGCTTAACTCGGGAAGGCTAAGGCATGCCATATAAGGAAGAAAGGGAGCAGCCATAATTTATCCTAGTGTGGCTCCACTAGTATTAGTTCCAACATAAGATTTGGGGTCACCACCAAAGGTAGGTCCTACACCAGACATGATGAAGGTGAAAGATGGAGGAGAACCGGGGATAGAAATAGAAGGAGAACTTGATGAACATGAATCAGATTCAGAATGGGGACTCGGTGGAGGACTAACTCGGACCCTACATGGTGGAGTAAGTATTCCTAACGAAAAATGAGGATGAAGGCCTTGGAGTCTCCGAGATAAATGCCTTGGGGGTGTTGGTCCCCCGTGTTTTGATAGTTTGGCAAATCAAAAGACAAGGCAACATCAGAACCAATCTTTAGAGTTCCAGGATCTAGTCCTCCTATTCTCAGAGAGGGATCTCTCAAGTGTTTGATCGCAAAGGTTTATCTTGTGTGCTTTGAGTATGATTTTAGACTAGTTATTAAGTGCAGGTTTTTTGTTTATTTGGTTGGATTGAGTTGATACAGCAGAACATGGAAGGTCTAGGAAAGATAGACAGAAAGAGGAAATATCTAGTTCATTGGGCGATGGAGTCAAAATAAGGTTATGACAAACTCATCAATGGATATGGGATATCAAAGGGCAAATCTAACTTGGCCACAGGATCCTTTTGTCTTTGGAATGAGATGAACATTAATGATTTGGAAAGAGAAGTTTAATTCTCAACAAAGGGAACTTGAAGAACATAACTCAACAATAAAGAGATATTTGATAGATAGGGCTAACCATAAATTCTACAAACATTCTTTAAGCAAATAATGACTTCAATACAACTTTTAAAATGAAACCTAAGATTCAGGGAACTCTCTATTTCCTCAAAGATTTTATTTTAAAGGATTTAGAAAACATAAAAGATTCACTGATAATTGCAGTCATAGAAGAGGGAACACCTAAATAACATCTATTCTTACAACCATAACGACCTTCAAAACAACTGTTCAAGCAATGGCAAAGGGCAAGATCAAAACCAACCTCTTTGATTAACTCAAAACAATGGTACTTCAAAGGGAGACTTCAATAACAACTTTCAAGTGATAGTAGACAAGCAGGGAAAACCATAAATCATGCTAAAACCAAGTATTTGAGCTATTAAGGAAATAAACAAGCATGAAGACTAAAGAGAAGGTTTAAAGCCTCTAAAATACTTCAGCAGAAGAAAACATAAAACAATGAAGGGTGAACAGGTCTAAGGTGCTTCCAGGAGTCATTTCTTAGCCTAAAACTTTCAGCCTACTGTAGTAAGAAATTATGGAACATAATGAAAACAGGAGAAAACATTAAACAGTTAGAACACTTCACCAACAACCAAGCTCATGAATCCAATGATAGATCCTTCTCAGGAACGGGTATGCAACAGCATCATCAAGACATCCAAGACTTCAATTTGTTCTTCAACTTCAACAGACTATGTATTTATTTCAAAGAGTTTCAGTATTACAGCTTGTGATCAACAACAACCAACAACTTCTCATCTTATGCAGAAGTACTTATAGGAAGATGAGGAGGTGAGATTTTAACAAAATATCTTAAGGACAATTAATGCAGAGTGAAGACTTCTCGGCCCTTTGAGAGGCTCGAGGGAGAAATTTACTGGTGGATCACTATATTAACTGTTTCACAATAAATATCAAAGCTCGGTGGAAGCTTTGTTTGACTTTGAGGCTCTGTGTATGTTTTGGAGTAACTCTGCAGATATTTATGCATTGGTTTCCTTGCAGAAATAACTTCTTGGCAATGCTGGAGGCAGATATTTCTTCGAGCAATAACTTCGGCCTCTGTTCTGAATGGTTTGAGGCGACAGGTGGCTCTTTGTAGTAGCTGAGGAATCAATTCGCCTCAGTTGAAGCGGTGGAAACCTTTCTGTCAGCAAAAAAACTTATGATTTTCTTAAGTAGTGTCTTAATTCGGGGAAAAAGGTTTTTATAAGCATTCTTAGCCATAATCCCCCAAATCTGTCTTCAATCTTGATCTGTTGTGCTTTGTCTTCAAAAACTGATACTCTTTAACTGCTCTCTTGAATAAAAAAGTGTCTTGTCGATGTGCAGGGCTGCGCAGGGCTCTTTAGGTTATCAATGCTCATGAAACATCGACAAATCATTTGATACAGAGCCCGCGAATGGTTCTTTTAGAAAGCTCGAAGGCACAGGAAACGTCTTTCCCAACCCTCGGCTCTCCTTCATTCTATAATGGAAAACCATTAAAACACCTGCAAAACACAAAAACAGTTAAGAAATCCTGTGGAAATAGGTTTAAACTGCTTCAGATGGCGGGGGAGGAGCGTAGCCGTCGGATAAAAATATCTAACGGTGGAGATCGGCGCAGAACAGGCAAAGGAGAGCAGGGAGAAGAAATAAGGCGGGGTGGTTTTGGACCGTCCGATCTGGACACATGGACGGTCCAGATCTAATCGGATGAGCGCAATCGGGGGTAAAACAAAAACGCATGCGATTGAAACATTGCGATGCGATTTTGCGCGGACCATTGGATCAAGGATTAGATCAACGGCCGGGATTGAATCGGGATCTATGAATCTAGTGTCGGTGGTAAATCCGCTCCAAAAATAGAAGAAAAGAGATGTCAACGCCTTAGAAATGAGCCACTTCGAGGGGGAAACCTCCAATACATTACATAAATGAACAATTCTTGGATGATACAATTTACAAAACCTCCTTTCTATATATAGGAGTCCATGGGGCCATAATGTAATCCTAGTGGGCCACAATGTAATCCTAGCCGACCTAACAATAATAATGTAAGGGCACAATAATAACAATATGGGGGTTACAGTGGTACAATAATAACAATAAGGGGGGCTACACTAACATAATAAGGGGCTACACTATTAATATAGGGACTTAACATGCCCCTCTCCTTCAAACAAGTGTTGTCCTCAACGCTTGATTATTTCTCGATGCTTCTGTATAAAATTCTCATCCTCCCATGTGAAATATTCTACAGGAAAGTTCTTCCACTTGCTGAGATACTCTGAAATTGATCGTACTTGTCGATTTCTTGTTTCTATGACTGCTTCATAACTTCTTTCGATGTCATGTTGATCTTCCTGTTGTTTCATTAGATTCTGCACCAAAGTTGGGTTATCTTTTGAGAGTTGGAGAACTTGTTGTTGATGCTCGATGTGATCTTCCACTAATTTATCATCCATATTTGCTATTATTTGATCCTTAAAACCATCCAACTTAGCCTCCATTTCTGCTTTTAAACCATCTATTTCATCTTCAATTTCTCTTCGTAAGATCGAAACTTGTTGCACTTGGTACCGCAATTTTGATATCTCATATTGCAATTCTTCCTCCTCATGCGTCATAGTATAGCTTTCTGAGGGCTTAATGGGTATTGAATTATTTTTTGGAGGCATAATAGAACCCATTACTGACAAAAAATCTTCAATATTCCCTTGAAATCAATTCAACTTGATTCTTCAAACAAGACTTATGCAATTCGGAAAAACAACAATACACACCTTTTACTTGCTTTTTAGGAGCTCTGTATTGAAATTGAATTATATCTGTAATTGAGAATCTTCAATATCTGAAATTCACTGCTGTAGTATCCTTCTGAACTGTCTTTCAAATGCCACAGATATGATCTGATTTGGATTCTTCAAGACAAAGTTATTTCCAATCTCCCACAATGACCCAACTTTGGACTGGTTCAGTAGAGCGAACTTGTACGGCTTTCCACGTGTCACTTTTTTGTCCTTCGTCTCTGAAATTGATAGCCAAGAAACTGCAGTCTGTGTACTTGCAACCACTTTTTACGGCACTCCAATCCGATGCCCAGAGAGAGAGTTATTGAACTTTTCCCACGATCACCTCTTTGAGATGAAATTCAGGAGCCTGAAAAAGCACTACCTTCCACAGATTATATCTTCAAAAATATTGCGAACCAAGCTCTGAAATTTTTGGACAACTTTCTTCAGGATTTCATCTTTGCACCATATGAATTTCAGATTCTGAACCTTCGTAGAAAATGTTTTATAGCGCAAATGCCACGATGACCTGTTTAGGAGCCTGAAACAACACCTAACTTCCACAGATCATATCTCCGAAACTGTTGCGAACCAAACTCTGAAATTTTTATACAAACTTCCTCAGGATTTCAGCTTCGCACCCTAAAAATTTCAGCTTCTGAAGCTTCGTAGAAAAAAAGTTATAGCGAAAATGCCACGATGACCTGTTTGGAGCAGCGAAACCCTAGAATCCAAAGCTTTGATACCAAATGTTGTGTAACCAGTTCCAAAAATAGAAGAAAAGAGATATGAACGCCTTAGAAATAAGCCACTTCGAGGGGGAAACCTCCAATACATTACATAAATGAACAATTCTTGGATGATACAATTTACAAAACCTCCTTTCTATATATAGGAGTCCATGGGGCCATAATGTAATCCTAGTGGGCTACAATGTAATCCTAGCCGACCTAACAATAATAATTTAAGGGCACAATAATAAAAAAATGGGGGTTACAAGGGTACAATAATAACAATAAGGGGGTTACACTAACAATAATAAGGGACTACACTATTAATATAGGGACTTAACATTGGGGGTGAAACATTGCGATTGCGATTTGAAACATTGCGATGCGATTTAGCGATAACCGTTGATTCAAGAACGAGATCAATGGTGGAGAACCAATCGGGGAAGTCGCGATCGGGGGCGAAACAAAACGCATGCGATAACCGTTGATTCAAGAACGAGATCAACAGTGGAGAACCAATCGGGGAAGTCGCGATCGGGGGCGAAACAAAATGCATGCGATTGAAACATTGCGATGCGATTTAGCGATAACCGTTGATTCAAGAACGAGATCAACGGTGGAGAACCAATCAGGGATGGCCGATGGCCGATTGGAATAATCAAAGGTTTTTATGGATCAGGCGGAAGAATATATAAATAAAGCGGACAGGCGCCCGACTGCGGGGCCTTCGGATATATGGAATGCAATATGCCCGGGAGTATATATAACCAGGGCCTAATCGCAATCGGAACTGCGGGCCTGGTCTTTCTGATCTACCCATTGTGAATTCTCCGATCGCGATTACGCGATCGGTCTTTTTGATCAACCCATTTTATATTTATCACGTGATTTTACGTTTTTAACTTAAAACTTCCGGAAAGTGGGTTTTTGGGTTTACAAAGGAAAATATTGATCGGAGAGGGGCCTTTCAATGGTTCAGCGCCCGATTGCGGGCTCTATGGTTATATGAGAAATAATATGATCTGCGGTTTATGATAAAAAGGGCTGATCGCAATCGGAGTTTTGAAATGGATCAACAAACGTGCACACTTGAATCTTTCCGATGCGATTAGCGCTAATGGGACTAGCGCCTGGTTCTAGGGAAAGGGCGTGTGGGGGAAGTGGTTTTAGGACTTAGCCCAAAGGGGCTTAAGTCTATAGTAATAAGACTTTGATTTTTATGAAAAATTTCAAGGATTTAAATGGATTTGGGGGTTTCGGCACAGCTCAAAAAGAAGTTTCAAACCATGTCAAGAGGATTTTCATGAATGGAAGGAGAAACTTATGAAAAGTAGAGGAATAATATGGAGAAAAGGGGAAGTTAATGAAGGTTAGGTATGAGTGGGAGAAAGGGGAAAAAAATGATGGTTTCTTCAGTAGTTTCTTACATGAAATCAGCAGAATCAATAGGAACAGTAATGAGGATTTTGGACAGAGGCATGAGGCCTTAAAGAGACTTCAAGAGCCAACAATTTTTAGTGATAAAATTTGTTCCTTGGAGGCTCAAAAAAGATCTTAGCCACCTTTTGGTATAAAAAATATTATAGGTGGCTAACAGTGGCTTCACTTGGGGATGGTGCCTTCTTGAAGGCATCAAGAATTCAGACTTGATTTCTGGGAGGATGATTAGTTGCCTCATCCATTGTTCTCTCTAGGATACTGACCAGGTGCCTCATCCATTGGGCTGCCCTTCCTTTGCTGGATGATCTAGCTTTGAACAAATGTTTGGCGGCTATGAAAACAATGGACTTTCATCAATACAAACTTTCTACCTACCCAATCCTACTGATCTAACATTTTTTCTTCATCAGAGTGCACTTGGATTGGCAAACTCTATTCACAACATTTTATTCTTTTGAAAGCATAAAAACTAATATAATTCTACTCCTTATTTCTCCCTGAACTCAGATTAAACAGTTGAGCTCAGATATTTCTCTACCTAATCTACTGTCTGTTGGGATTAAACTGTCCAACATACTTTCATTCTCTAAATTCTACAACAAAAATTTAAAAACAGTCAAGTCAAGATTAAGCTGTTTGACTTGCTGTGATCTATGGCATAAAAACAAGCTGCACATAGATTATTATTTGCAGAAATTGAACATCAAAAATTGAAGGCTTAAGATCTGAAAGCTTCTTATTATGGCCTTCTCTCTTCTTTTCATGGCTCTGATTTTTTTTTTCTTTTCTGTGAGCTATCTCTTCCTTGATATCTGATTCAGGTTTTGAGCGGATTAGAACCAGATTTTTACATCTTCTTGACTCAGAAAATAAAACAAGTGTGAGTCATTTCTCTTTGGGAAACTCAGGTTCAGATTTTGAGTTTGTTTGAACCTTCAATTTCTATCCTAATCTATCTACTGATAAGCCAAGATTAAACGGTTTGGCAAATCAAATTCACTACCCTATCAGCAGAAAATTGAAAGCTAATTAGTCAAGATTAAACAGTTTGACTAACTAGAAGTGTGTTTTGCAGGAGTGGCATGTAAGCTTGCACACTTTCAGATTTGTTTCTCTTTTTGGTATGGGGCTATACCTTTATTGTTTTGTCAATTTGCCCTCTTTTCATTCTTTCTTTGTTTTTGTATTTTTGAATTCTTGATTTTTCTCCAAAGAAGAAAACAACAACTAACTACATGCTAGGAACTGAGCTTTATTGACATTCCTATCTAACCTATTCTAAACATGGAGTATTTACATATTCATATGATACAAAAGTGCCAATGCAGCCAGCTGAGTAATGTCAAGAAGAAGTAGTAACTCTGGCTGCTTGTCAGAGGTATCCATAGAACATATTGAAGTCTAACCTTCAATGTCAAGGCTATCACAGAAGGTGACAGCTTTTCATGTCTCTGGCTCTTGCAAAGGGTCAATGCTTGATAATTTGAGCCAGTCGGGATTTCCACACACTCTTCCATAGGATCAACAAAGAAAAGATGAAGATTCTCTTCCTTTTGATCCTCCACTATTGGTAGATCATCTACTTCTAAGACATCAGCTTTGAAGACTATCTCTTCAGTATGTAGCTTGGAAGTATCATCATTCTTAACCTGCAAAATAGCAAACAGTGAAATATCTTCTTTCTTTGAATCTATGCTTGCTTCTGATATAAATTCAGGTTCTTTAAATGACAGACTAATATCAGTGAAGGGAGAAGTTTCTTCTTGAGAAGATGATATATCCACAGCAGGATAGTCTTCTATTTGTTTTTCTCCTTCATCTTCATCATCCTCTGAACTGGAGGACTCATCATATTTAATAGTGTTGTCCTCTGGTAACCCTGGTATGCTTGTATTCAGTGGATTAATTTGTATGAAGAGGTTATTATATTCTTGAGCAAGGGAGTATTTAAAGGTTTCCTCTTTTTCAAGAGAAAGCTCCTTTTGCTCAAAAATTTCTTTATTGCTCTTCTCTTCACCTTCTGAGTTGAAAGGCTGCTGATTTCCAATTATGTGAAAGCCATTAGTGATGGATTGAAACAGATGTTTTTGGCTTTCAAGCTGGTGATGGTGAAAATGATAACACCAATCAAACGCTGGTTGCCCTGCATGATTAGTTTTTTCTTGGAACTCATCATCATCATCATCAGACTGATCGAAATTTGGAAAATCATCTGAATAAACAATTTTGTCAATCGAACATATTGGGTCATCAGTTTGCTTTTCTTCTAACTGATCTACAAGATAAATTTCTAAATCTATACAACAAAGTTCTTTATGTGAATGGGCAAGAGTGTTTTTTTCGCAAAAAATTTCAGAGACTGACTGTTTATAAATAGCCTGATCTATCTCTTTTTCTGTCAAAGGGAAGGATGTTTCTATGTTCCTTTGAACAGGAGTACAACAGTTCTCTCTCTCTTGTGAAGACTGATTTTGAGGCTGGGTGTCTTCTTGAGCCTCTGCTATAAGGGATGATGAATCAATATTTGAGTTTTCAGGGATATCTTGAGGAATGTTTTTTACTGCTTGGATCATCTTTTCCTCAACTGATTCATCTATTTTTTTTTAAAATTTCAATAGGATATTAAACTCATGAATGGCTGTTAAAAGATCTTTAGGATGCATCTCTTCCAAAGCTTCATCATTATCTATAATGTGTTGGGTGATGTTTTGTGATGGATCATAATATATTGCACCCCATGATAATGACGTAGCGTTTTCTTCATAGTTCTCATAGAACACATATTCAAGGTCTCTTAAAGAAAACAAACTACTAGATCTTAAGCATTCATACCAATCCCTAGCTTTTCCTTCTAATGTTAACATGAACATTTTCATTAGGAAGTCTTCGTGCCATTCAACTTTCAACCTCCATACATGTATATGAAATCTGATGAGATGTAATAGAGGGTCATCAAACTTTTCACCTTGGAAAACAGGCAGGTTGTCATCCCAATTCACCCGGGGCATCTTATGTGGAAACCTAGGGATATGATCTCTACTCATTGGGGCATATCTTCGTTGTATTCTCGGAATCATGTTTGTAAATCAGAAAAGAGGTCACTGTGTCCGGTCAATCAGTTCAGGGTCTTCTACCAGTGGAGTCATTTGGTCTTCTGGGAGTTTCAGAGTGTGGAGTCGCCAGGTGGAAAAATTTTCACTCCTAAGGAGGTAAAACGTTTTATGGTTCCTGTTAGAGTCGGTCCTTACAGCCCTCCGTCAGAGATCGTTTCGCTTTTGCATATTCATTCTTAGGTGTCTCGCTTGTTCCACTTCGTTGCATTTCGCTAGGAACATGCCAGCGACCTATGAAATTGCAGTTGTCCTTTGTTCAGTTTCAGAGTGTTAGCACGGGGCTATTTAAAATTTCTCAAAAGTGCGAAGTTCATCGTCATTTCATTCATAGTCATTAAATATGAAGTTTACCGTCAAAAAGGTCTTTAATCTTAGTCACAGGTTTTAAGTCTTTTGCATATATTACATAAAGCCCTTGAGGCTATAACACAATGAGGATAGTTTCATAAGTATGATTTCATTTTTTTTTTTTACCATAAGCATTTGAAAACATTTCTAGTCCAAAACTACGTTTTGGAACTAGAAATTGTTGTTCTATTTTGTAATAAATTGTATTCATTTCACCAAGAAGAAGTTTCACTGCAAGCCTCTGATCTTTTCCTAAGCTAAAGAGCCACATCCCTGCAAGAGACAGCAAAATTATCAGTTCAAAACTCAGAAAAGCCAAAGAGAGATATTGTATTAAAAATCCAAATGTAAAAATGCAGAAACATTGTAATGTGGGTTATCAGATAAATTTGAATCAAATCTGATTTTGAAAGATATTTTCCCCATGTATAAGAAATGGAAATCAAGTTCATTTGCTAAAATCCGCAGCATAGAAGTCGAAGTCAAGTGTTTGGAGGCCAAAATCGTGCTTTGCAGAAGTGTTGACAAAGTCTGGAGGACGTGAGACCCACTTGGGCGCATGCGACCCACTTGGCAAATGCGACCCACCTGTGCGTTTTGGCCAGTGTAAATTTGAACACATGCGACCCACTTGTGGCATGCGACCCACTTGAACGCATGCGACCCACTTGTTAACAGAATTCAGAAGATTGCGTTTGGCACCCAGATTCGATTCAAATTAACTCCAGCAGCGTACAAACAGGTTTTTATCATTGCCCAATGGATTTTTAATGTAGTTGGGATGTCATAGATGTTGAAGAAACTAATCATGCTTGGAGAAATTTGTGTAAACCCTACATTCACCATGCAAATGATTCCTCAAGGGTTTTCAATTGTATGGGCAGTTTATGAAGAATTTGGAAGCTTTTGAATGGTTCACACCCTAGCGCATTGTATATGTCACCCTTATGCCTTCAGTCATCATTTTATCATTGCCATTATACCCTTTCATGTTTTGCACAGTTTTCATGCTGACTTGTATTTAACCTTCATCACTATATCACTGTTGTCATCATCATTCGACTACCACTGTCATGTTCATTTTGTCTTTCATATGGTTTTTGCAAAGATGGTCTATTCATCACATTACATAAAACACAATCCTTTGATAGATTTTGGCCATTATTAAAACTTGACTACATTTGCATTTGGTAGTCATTTATCAAACCTACTTATAATCGAACACGAAGATAGTGTTTATGCCCATTAAAAAGCAAGCCATCCTTTTACTATGATTTTGGTTTTTCCTTGCTATTTGGTATATGGGTGATGCACATTGGAGTTTTGAAAAACCATTAAAACTTGATTTTCTTTGCACCTCTATCAGCGGTATGTACAACTATCTTGTTCATGACCATGTCAAAGCAGTCGGTTATGAGCGGGGAGTCGGACGGTGATTCCACTGGCCCGAAGGTAATGTGCCGGGTCTCACGAGGGATTATCGAGGTGGTTAATATCGCAGAGAGGAGCCTACTTCTTTGGCTCGGTTGCAGGCATGTCCACTAGCAATGGATTGTCCATGTCAGAAACAGAGTCAGTTTATGAGCAGGAGTCGGACAGTGATTCCACGACTGAAGGTAATGTGCCACGGAGGTCTCACAGAGTTATCAAAGGTGGTGATCATCGCAGAGAGGAGCCTACTTCTTTGGCTCGGTTGCAGGCATGTCCACTAGCAATGGATTGTTTTCGGTATTTGTCATGCTTTCGATTTTGTGAGATGATTGCACAAACCCGGCTTCATCGTGAACTGGCTCGTCTGTTTGTTCTACATTTACGGGATGGCCGGGTAAATCTTGCCGGGGTTGATTTCATTTTGTCACCCTTGACTATTGCTCAAGCCACTGGCATACCAAACATGGGTGAGGAATGGAACAAACGTCAGCATTTAGAGAAATTCCACTATGAGCCATACATTAAAACTGGATATATGAGGTACTTGGGCAGAGTTTTTCCATTCAGATTCTTGAGGGATGAGTTTGCACCGCTGATGAAACTCATCATTTAGTATTTTAGTTGTGAGGGCAGATATGCCCGTCTCTTTGCGTACCATATTCGTTTGTTGATGCACTTCACAAGGGTACGTATGATGAATATTCCGTACTTCATATATCGCAACATAGAGAGGATGGTGATTTTTGTACAAAAGAAAACGAGTCCAGCGCAGCAGTACAGGAGTATATACCATTACGCTTTGATCAAGATCATAGTGTTACATCAGTTGGCAGAGCAGGGCATCACTTGGGAGGATTTCATTTCTCGTGACTTTTTCACAGTGCCACAGCCGCCTCCCGAGATAGTTCATGATGCGGGAGAGCCTTCACACCAGCCGAACAAACAGCTTGAGGTTGAGCATATCAGCGCTCCTTTGGTTCGGACATATCAGCGAGGCCACAGGGCCTTATTTGCAGCGAGACGACGAGTATTATCTCCACGTGAGGTGGAAGGGGTCTTGCTGACTTCATCAGCAGAGCGAGTATTATCTCCACATGATGTGGAAGGGGTCTCGCCTTCTTCTTCAGCGCAGGTACAGATACAGGACAGGGGCAAGAGGCCCATGCATGATGAGGGCCCATCAGGAGGCCGGGACACAGATTTCACAGTCATTGATGTTGATACGAGCTCTCCTAGCTCGAAACTGAGGGAAGTCATCCAGGAGCAAAGGGCCGAGAATGACAAGCTGAAAGATCAATTGCAGAAGGCTCAGTGGGTGATTAACTATTTGGAGCAGCGCAACAAACAGCTTGAGGATGAGCTCACATATTATGAGTTGCGTCGAATACGTGAGGACCGACAGTGGAATCGAAAGAGACCCGGTGACATGACACCAACTGACAGAGATACTGTACTCACACATGTGAACATCCATCTGGAAAAATTGTTGGCGAAGGCCAATCGAGACAAAGACATGCTTCGTCACATGAAAGGCCATTATTGGGCTCGCATGCATGTCTGCAAAGCGAGAATGAAGATTCTGAAGAGGAGGTTGAGCGAAGCATTAAGACGGCGAAAAAGGCCTAATCCACTTCGGATTTTGGCCAAGGCTTCGTTGACTGGGCAAGATACATGATGGAGGACCTTCGCTCCGAATTTGAGCGAATTCGGAGAAAATTTTGTCATTTTGAAATTTTTGGGTCTAAAAACAGGTTTTTCAGTTAAGTGGGTCTCGCACTCATATGCTCACTTTTTTTCGGGACACTTGCTGAAGGAATTTTTTGCATTTTTGGATTTTTCATGGTAAGTTATGCATCCTCAGACATTACCTAAGCATTTCATCAGATTCTGGATGGTCAAAAAGCTCAAAAACACCATGAAAACTACCTTGCTGCCACCTTTTGCACCAGCAGGAAGTACTTCTGGGAGAAAGAAGTTTTGGAGGGTCAAATGAGCTCCAAATTGGGAAATTCCACTTGGGTTGGATAGTCAACATCCAGGGCTTTCCAACGAGCTATCATGAGCTCAATTTGGATGCCGGGAAGTACTTCAAAATCAGGCTGAAAGTAATGCGACCCACTTAAATTTTTGCTGAATTTTCAACTGCCAGCTCAGATTTTCGGCTAGTTTGGACCAGTTTTGCTTGTGGATGAAATTTTTGGGTTTTCATGATGTAAATTTATGTTTGGCATGTAACTTTGGCTTATTTTTATCTATTCTAGAAGATTCACTCTCAAAAAGGTAAAAATCATGTAAATGGATCAGCTCCCACTCTTTTAGAGGCAAGTTGTTAGCTGCCTAGATTGTAGTTCCATGATTAGAATTGGTTGAAACTGATCCCTGAAGAGGGAATTCGACCCCTAGAGGTGGGGAAAGGTGTTAGAGTGATCTATATATTGTAATTTCTGAGGCATTCTATAGGTTGGACTCTTGGGAGACTTTTGATATCATTGTACATATTTTTCATATTTTGGCTAAGGAAAGATCAGGGGTTTTGCGGCACTTGTTGGGATCCTTGTGGTGTTCTGTTCTTGATGGTGTTTCCTCTTTGTTTACTGTAAGTTTCTTCATGTTTAATGTATTCCATCCTTTCATATGCTTCTGAACTAAATTGAATGAGTAAATGAGGTTGAATCCATTGTTTACAGTGCTCTGCCTTTGAATTCAGTTAGTTCTATATGTTTTCGACTGTTTGGAGAGGATCCAAGTTCTTCTTTGCCCTCTTCAGCTCCTCATCGGTCTAATCTGTCCGTATATCCAAATCAAAAGCATTAAGACATTCACCTACCTCGCCCCAACTCGAAATCTGCAAAAGTTTGACCTTATCCCCGGACCCAAAATTTGTTTTCCCATTTCTCCAGCGAAAACCCAAAAACCAAAAAATCAAACATACCTATCTCTTTACTAGCCTAAAATCAGTTCCTATTGTAAGTCATCTCGCATCCTATTGCTCATTTTATCGAGATTGACAGAGAGAGCCCTCTCCTGTCCTCGTAGGGCTAGCTACGAGGCTGAGCGTGGTTTGATGTAGCCTTGAGTTTTACTTCATTTCAGCCTGAGGTAGATTTGAGCGCTAACATAGTGGCGACCATACTGGGGAATAACAATAATCTTGATGGTTTGCTTGTTGATGTGTTTGTTCCATGAGTCTTAGACGGAGTCTGAAGTCACGCTAGGTAGCTTTCGAAACGCTTTTGCTATGCATAAGCAGTAGTAGATAAACGCTGCTTCAGTCGATCTCCGGTAAGCTTGTGAGTGCAGCACTTGATTTGTAAATCACCCCAGTATACTTATTCATTCTAGACCCTTGGGATGATTGAGTCTAGAAGTCAAAAGGCTGAAAATAATTGATTGTGTTCCTTGAAATTTATCCCGAGAAGATCAATACACTGGCTTCAAGAAGGAATACTAGGTCGAATCCTGACCCTGATCCACCAACAGTATTTGAAAATCCAAATCTGATTCCTAGGATCCTTAGAAGACAAGGAAGTCAAGAAATTTCTGAAAGAGAAAGTCAAGTGAGTTTTGGAAATTCCAGATTTCTATCTAGATCTGCATCCTGTCCTGTGAAAATTATATATGTTGATGAAATTCCTTTTGATGCACGATTTGAAACATCCTTGTTTGTAAATTTTTCTGAAACTGAGTTGTCAAGATTAGTTCCGGATCCATTGTTTACCGAAGATTTGCAATATAGATTTGTTTCGCATTACTTGGATAGACAGTTGCAAAATTCCATTGTGGATACCAACACTCCTGAATTCACTGAATCTGATCCACAAACTTTTGAACCATCTGAATTTGTATCTAGTTCACGGATCCCTACTGAGCCTCCCTTTATCCCTACCATTCCGGTTCAGCCTGAGTTTTCTGATCAGCAATCCACAGTAATTTCTCCTCCATCTCCACCGCATATACTTCGCACACCTACTGCTCCTAGTCCTCCTGTTTCTCCTAGACAGCAGATTATCATCAATCCGCCAAGAGTCATGGCAGCCAGATTTGCACCTCTTGCTTTACCAGCCAATTTAGATCCTATGCCTGCTGATTACCAAAGCAAAATTCCCATATTTGATGGCACACCACAGAGTATATCCGCTCAGCAGCACATTGTTCGAATGACAGACTTCTTGGATCTGCATGAGGTTGATGCAGAGAATGTTTCAATGAGATTTTTTTCCCAGACTTTTGGAGGAGAAGTTCGTAAATGGTTCAGAGCTCTACAAGCCAGAAGTATCAACACATTGCAAGAACTTCAGGATCAGTTTTTAGATCGATGGGAGATGAAAAAGGATCCGCTGCATATTACTTCAGAATATACAAACATCAAACGTAATCCTGGTGAGTCTGTTCAGGATTATATTATTAGATTCAATACGGTGTATAATGCAATTCCAGATGACTTGAGACCGTCTAAAAAGTCTGCTCTCCTTAAATTCCTGGATGGCTTTGATCCGGAGATGGCTTATTCCCTTCGTGATAGAGATCCGCCTACTTTAGAAGATATGCAGAAGATCGTTGTTAGTGTTGAGGCAAATCTGAACGATAAAAGAGCACGGTTGAAAGCAGAGAAAAGAGTGACGATAAAAGAAGAGCCTTCCACATCTACATCTGAACAGCACTTGATTCGTGAGATGGAAAAAAATTTTAAGAGAATGAATCTCGACAAATCAGAAACGCAGATTCGTAATCCAAATTATCGTGGCCAACAACAGCCACAGTTCAGAATAAAGCAGCGTGAACAAAGACCACCAGAGCCAGCAGCCCAACAGCAGATTAAGACACCTCTTTTGCAGAATTTTGTGAGTCAAGATTCCGACGATGATGATGATGTAGCAGGTGAGCAAAATCATTTCTTCACTCCCGATGATCTGCCTATTTATATTACTGAGGATGAAGAATATGGAGAAAGTTCAGTCATTCAAAAAGATGAAGATTTCATTCTAGCAAATGATGCAGATTTAGAGGAAGAATCAGATGAATACCAAAGAGGATATTTGAATGCTTTGTCTGCCCAACAAAAGCAATACTCATTGAGAAACCGAGATGTGCCCATAAATCCAATTCAGAAACGAAAAGAAGCTTCAGCACCAAAGACGGATTCACCGATACCACAGAAGAAAGGAAAAGAGACAATTGATCCAGCAGCTAGTAAAGTATCATCAGCAGAAAAAGTAAATCAGTTAAACATAGTGAAAGACAAGGCTGAAAAGAAGGAAGTTCCGGTCAAAGAAGTTGAGAAAGTTTCAGCATTTAGTTTGGAAAATGAGATTTCCAAATTAAAAATATCTATTCCTTTGACAGAAATCATGAAGAACAGTAGCTATCGCGGGCAAGTCTCCAAAATTCTGAACTTTGATCCAATGTTCGATACAGTAAATGTTGAGGATGATCAGCCAGAACTGATTTTCGGGCCTGCATTAGATGGTGAGTCACCTGACAGTGATGTTCCCCCCTTTTATATCAGTTTGAGGTTGCATGAATATGTTTTGCACAATGCTATGTTCGATTCGGGTGCTTCGCACAATTTGATGCCAAAGGCAATCATGGAAAATTTGGGATTAGATATTACAAGAAAATATCATGATTTGTATTCATTTGATTCCAGCCGTGTGAGATGTATAGGACTCATCAAAGATTTGGTTGTAAGCTTAGATCAAATTCCAGCAAAGAATGTCTTAATGGACGTGGTGGTGGCGGACATTCCTCCACGATTTGGTATGCTCCTTTCACGATCTTGGGAGGAAAAGTTGAAAGGTACACTTCAGTTAGATTTCTCTTATGCTACAATTCCAGTCTTCGGTCAAATGAGAAAGTTATATCGAGAGCAGAAGATGAAATACATGATAACTAGCAAAGAGAAGCCAATCAATCATCCTGTAAATTATGTACATACCGACTTAGAGTAATTTGTGTTGCTTGCTAATAGTTTTAATGATATAGAAAGTCAATTAGTTCAGGCAGAAGATATACTAGAAATCACTGAGAATTTTAGAGAAGTTTTGCAAAAAGAAAGAAGAGAAAAACAAGCTATTATGGAGCAATCAGCTGAAGACAATGGGCATCAAACAGAAAAAACAGAGCCGGTACAATTTCAGCATTTAGAGGACGATGAAGATGGTCTTTGGACCATGGATTTTGATGGCGCAGTGGGCAGCGACGGTGCTGGAATTGGTGTTTGGATTCGTAGTCCATTTTCCGCTCCGGATAAGGTCCCGAGCAATGTGAGAGTGTGTTCCTACAAGCTGGCATTTGACTGTTCTAATAATGAAGCGGAATACGAGGCTCTTATTGCTGGCCTTAAGATTCTTAAGACGCTGAAAGCGAAAAGGATTGCAGTATATGGTGATTCGTAATTGGTGATAAAGCAAGTTAAAGGTGAGTTTCAGGCTAAGCATCCTCGCATGAGGGCTTACCGTAATGCAGTTTTAGACATTTTGAAGTTATTTTCTGATCATACTTTGACATGTGTGCCCCGCATAAAAAATGGTGTTGCTGATGGACTTGCTAAGGCAGCAAGCAATCTTAAAATTCCGATGAATTCCAGCAACAAATTCGAGATTCATGTGAAACACCGCCCTACCGTTCCAGACAATCAGCGATGTTGGCAAGTTTTTCAGGATGATGAGGAGATTAGTGATTTTCTCCAGAATAAGGGTAAGTTCAAAGACACCTCCATAGATACTGAAAATGATGATGGCAGTGATGACATACAAATAAACCAAATGGAAGTGCTGCAACTTAAGGATAACATCATTCCTAAGGGATTGATTCCTTTGGAAGAGTTGTTTGATCAAGATGATGTAGCCCGCAAACCGACATTGAGGCCAACAGAAAAGGGTGTTGAAGAGGTAAATATTGGGACAGCTGAGAATCCCAAGATGGTAAAATTATCAAAGTCATTGTCACCAAAGGTAAAGGCAGAATATGTGAAATTGTTGTCTTCGTTTTCTGATGCGTTTGCGTGGGATTATTCAGATCTAAAAACATATGATACTAACATCATTCAGCATACTATCCCCATCAAACCAAATCAGAAGCCTTTTTGTCAAAGGTTGAGGAGAATCAATCCAAAGTTGCTACCATCGATCGAAAAAGAGGTAAATAGGTTGTATAAGTCAGGAATCATTGTGCCTATCCGATTTTCAGATTGGATATCAAATTTGGTGCCCGTGAGAAAGAAAACAGGTGAGATCCGTTTATGTATCGATTTCAGAAATTTGAACAAGGTATCATTAAAAGACAATTATCCGCTGCCAAAAATGGACCATATATTGCAGTGAGTAGTTGGAGCATCAAGGATGTCACTACTCGACGGATACTCAGGTTATAATCAGATTTTAGTGCAGGAAGATGATCGTGACAAGACTGCGTTCACCACTCCTTGGGGGACAATTTCATTATGCAAAGATGCCGTTCGGTTTAAAGAATGCAGGCGCTACCTTTCGGCGTGCAATGGACATGGCTTTTGCCAACGAGAAAGATGTGTTTTTGGTTGTTTACCTTGATGATCTAACTGTGTTTTCCAATTTTGATGAGGAACATTTATATCATTTGAAAATTGTTTTCCAGAAGTGCAGAAAATATGGCATTTCGCTGAATCCGAAAAAGAGCCTTTTCGCCATGGATGAAGGCAAGCTCCTTGGCCACATCATATCGAAAGATGGCATTCGAGTTGACCCTGCACGTGTTGAAGCCATACAGCAGATTGAACAACCCCGGAACAAGAAAGAAATACAGTCATTCAATGGTAAAATGAATTTTCTGCGTCGTTTCATTCCAAATCTTGCAGAACACCTTAGAGAAATCACAAACATGCTGAAAAAGGACAGTCAGGTAAGGTGGACAGAAGATGCGGTAAAGTCATTCAATTTGGTAAAGATAGCTCTTTCCTCAGCCCCTATTTTAATCAGCCCGGATTACACACAGGACTTCATTTTATTTTCTTTTGCTTCTGAGCATACATTGGCAGCTGTTTTGATGCAAAAAAGGGATGGAGTTGAGAAGCCCATTGCTTTTTTCAGTCGGATCATAAGGGATGGAGCATTGAAGTACAATATTATTGAGAAACAAGCACTTGCGCTCGTAAAGGCCTTGAAAGATTTCCGAGTGTATATACTGCATTCCCACATTATAGCATACGTTCCTAACGCAGCAATTAAAGATGTTTTGGTACAGGCAGATCCAGAGGGAAGAAGGGGTAAGTGGATCGCTGCGTTGTTAGAATACGATGTGGAGATTAAACCAACCAAGCTGATCAAAGGACAAGGACTCGCCAAGCTCATGGCTGAAACAAATCTGCATGCTCTAGACATAAATTTGATCGCTGCCATGTCCGATGAAGATGAGGAAAGTACGTCATTCCAAGTATCCGATATTTTGTTTCTTCCCCTTGGTATGCTGACATTTTATACGTGCTTCAGAATTTGTCTCCACCTCCCGGGATGCCTAGAAATAAGAGTAGAACATTGAAGTTAAGAGCTGCTAAATTCTGCATTCTGAATTCTGCATTATATTGGAAAGACCCTGGAGGTGTGTTGTTGAATTGTTTGGTAGAGGAGGAAGCTCAAAAAGTTTTGGAGGACTTTCACAAAGGTGACTGTGGAGGCCATTTGTTTTGGAAGACTACAGCGAATAAGATTCTAAGGGCAGGGTATTATTGGCCTTCTTTGTTTTCTGATGTATTTAAGGCTATTAAAAATTGTCATGAGTGTCAAATTTTCGAAGGGAGGCAGAAACTACAGCATTTACCTCTAAAACCAATTGAAGTTAGTGCACCATTCCAGCAGTGGGGATTGGATTTTATCGGGGAAATCCACACAGCATCTTCCGGACAGCATAGATGGATATTGACAGCTACGGACTACTTCACTAAGTGGATTGAGGCGATTCCCACTCGACAGGCCACGGATGCGGTAATTATCTCTTTTCTTGAAAATAATATTCTGTCACGTTTTGGGTGTCCTAGCAAAATAATCACAGATAATGCAGCGGCCTTCAAGTCTAAAAGGATGGTTGAATTTTTCTATAAGTACAATATCAGTTTGGGACATTCGACCGCTTACCACCCGCAAGGAAATGGTTTGGCAGAATCTTCAAATAAGTCCTTGGTGAATATCATTAAGAAATTGCTGGAAACCAACAAAAAGGGCTGGCATAAGAAATTAATGAATGCGCTGTGGGCTGATAGAGTAAGTCAGAAAAAATCGATTGGCATGTCTCCTTTCAAGCTGGTGTACGGAACAGACACGGTTTTTCCTACTTCACTTGCTGTCCCGGTGGTCAAATTGCTTCAGGAAGCTGGGAGTGAGGAAGATCCTATGCAGCGGAGGATTAATCAAATGATTCATTTAGAGCAGACACAAGAGGAGGTATTTCAAAATACTTTCAAGTTGCAGGAGCGCATAAAGAAGATCTACGACAGAAAGGCAAAAGCGGATAAGTTTCAGTTGGATGAGGTAGTTTTGAAATGGGATGCTCGGAATGAAGATAAGGGAAAGCACGGCAAATTTGAAAATTTGTGGAAGGGTCCTTTTAAGATTGCAGCGTATCGGGGTCAAAATGCATTTCTTCTCAAAGAAATGAATGGAGATGATTGTCCTGGAGGACCGATCAATGGTCGGTTGCTGAAGCGATATTACTTCTGAGTATTTTCTGCTGATCTCATTATCATTGTACATATGATTTTACTTCTGTTTCATTGCAAGTGTGTACTGATCTCTCATCTTCAGTCTGGGGCCCGGAGCGAAGGCTATAATTCTGGAGATGAAGTTTGGTTGGTTTGAAATTGTCAAGTCAGTTTTATCAGTCTTTTAGTTTTAAAGTCATGTCAGTTTTGGTCAAATTTCAGTCAGTCTTTAGTCAAATCTGCAGTCAATAAATATGTCCAAAGTTTTTGTTTTATCAGTTCAAATAATGATTCCATCGCCCAATGGATGAAGGCACTCTCTGACTCCCCCAGAGATCTGCCGTTCTTGGCATCTCCATGGAGCCACCATCCCCATTGGAGCCAATGTTAGAGTCGGTCCTTACAGCCCTCCGTCAGAGATCATTTCGCTTTTGCATATTCATTCTTAGGTGTCTCGCTTGTTCCACTTCGTTGCATTTCGCTAGAAACATGCCACTGACTGACGAGGGGGTCTGGTTTTCCTTTGTTTCCTCATGTTTGTACCTGCAGGGCTATTTAAAAATTTCTCAAAAAGTACTGAAGTTCATCGTCATTTCATTCATAGTCATTAAATATCAGTTTCGTCAAAAAAGGTCTTTAATCTTAGGGTCTAGGGTTTTCCGAGTCTTTTGCATACATGTCATAAAGCCCGCAGGCTATGAGGATGGTTTCATCAGTTTGATTACATTTTTTTTTTTTTTTACCATAAGCATTTGAAAACATTTCTAGTCCAAAACTCTGTTTTGGAACTAGAAATTGTTCAATTCTATTTTTGTAATAAATTGTATTCATTTCACCAAGAAGAAGTTTCACTGCAAGCCTCTGATCTTTTCCTAAGCTAAAGCCACATCCCTGCAAGAGACAGTAAAATTATCAGTTCAAAACTCAGAAAAGCCAAGGAGAGATATTGTATTAAAAAGCCAAATGTAAAAATGCAGAAACATTGTAATGTGGGTTATCAAATAAATTTGAATCAAATCTGATTTTGAAAGATATTTTCCTCATGTATAAAAAATGGAAATCAAGTGCATTTGCTAAAATCCGCAGCATAGAAGTCGAAGTCAAGTGTTTGGAGGCCAAAATCGTGCTTTGCAGAAGTGTTGACAGAGTCTGGAGGACGTGAGACCCACTTGGGCACATGCGACCCACTTGGCAAATGCGACCCACCTGTGCGTTTTGGCCAGTGTAAATTTGAACGCATGTGACCCACTTGTGGCATGCGACCCACTTGAACGCATGTGACCCACTTGTTAACAGAATTCAGAAAATTGCGTTTGGCACCCAGATTCGATTCAAATTAACTCCGGCGGCGTACAAACAGGTTTTTATCATCACCCAATGGATTTTTAATGTAGTTGGGATGTCATAGATGTTGAAGAAACTAATCATGCTTGGAGAAATTTGTGTAAACCCTACATTCACCATGAAAATGATTCCTCAAGGGTTTTCAATTGTATGGGCAGTTTATGAAGAATTTGGAAGCTTTTGAATGGTTCACACCCTAGCGCATTGTATATGTCACCCTTATGCCTTCAGTCATCATTTTATCATTGCCATTATACCCTTTCATGTTTTGCACAGTTTTCATGCTGACTTGTATTTAACCTTCATCACTATATCACTGTTGTCATCATCATTCGACTACCACTGTCATGTTCATTTTGTCTTTCATATGGTCTTTACAAAGATGGTCCTATTCTACATTACATAAAACACAATCCTTTGACAGATTTTTGGCCATTATTAAAACTTGACTACACATTTGCATTTGGTAGTCATTTGTCAAACCTACTTGCAATCTGAACACAGAGATAGTGTTTATGCCATTAAAACAAAGCCATCCCTATGATGATTTTGGTTTTCCCTTTCTATTTGGGTATATGGGTGATATCTGTTGGGTTTTGAAAATACATTAAAACTTGATTTTCACTGCACCTCTATCAGCAGCTATATTACAACTATCTTGTTCACAGCCATGTCAGAAACAGAGTCAGTTTATGAGCAGGAGTCGGACAGTGATTCCACGACTGAAGGTAATGTGCCACGGAGGTCTCACAGAGTTATCAAAGGTGGTGATCATCGCAGAGAGGAGCCTACTTCTTTGGCTCGGTTGCAGGCATGTCCACTAGCAATGGATTGTTTTCGGTATTTTTCATGTTTTTGATTTTGTGAGATGATTTCACAAACCCGGCTTCATCGTGAACTAGCTCGTCTGTTTGTTCTGCATTTACGGGATGGCCGTGTAAATCTTGCCGGGGTTGATTTCATTCTGTCACCCTTGACTATTGCTCAAGCCACTGGCATACCAAACATGGGCGAGGAATGGAACAAACGTCAGCATTTAGAGAGATTCCACTATGAGCCATACATTAAACCTGGATATATGAAGTACTTGGGCAGAGTTTTTCCATTCAGATTTTTAAGGGATGAGTTTGCACCGATGATGAAACTCATCATTCAGTATTTTAGTTGTGAGGGCAGATATGCCCGTCTCTTTGCGTACCATATTCGTTTGTTGATGCACTTCACAAGGGTGCGTATGATGAACATTCCGTACTTCATATATCGCAACATAGAGAGGATGGTGATTTTTGTACAGAAGAAGACGAGCCCAGCATAGCAGTATAGGAGTATATATCATTACGCTTTGATCAAGATCATAGTGTTACATCAGTTGGCACAGCAGGGCATCGCTTGGGAGGATTTCATCTCTCGTGACTTTTTCACAGTGCCACAGCCGCCTCCCGAGATAGTTCATGATGCGGGAGAGCCTTCACACCAGCTGGACATTCCTGAGGTTGAGCATATAAGCACTCCATTGGTTCTGACATATCAGCGAGGCCACAGGGCCTTATTTGCAGCTACACGGCGAGTATTATCTCCACGTGAGGTGGAAGGGGTCTTGCCGACTTCATCAGCAGAGCGAGTATTATCTCCACATGATGTGGAAGGGGTCTCACCTTCTTCTTCAGCACAGGTACAGATACAGGACAGGGGCAAGAAGCCCATGCATGATGAGGGCCCATCAGGAGGCCGGGACACAGATTTCACAATCATTGATGTTGATGCGAGCTCTCCTAGCTCGAAACTGAGGGAAATCATCCAGGAGAAAAGGGCCGAGAATGACAAGCTGAAAGATCAATTGCAGAAGGCTCAGTGGGTGATAAACTATTTGGAGCAGCGCAACAAATAGCTAGAGGATGAGCTCACATTTTATGAGCTGCGTCGAATCCGTGAGGACCGACAGTGGAATCGAAAGAGACCTGGTGACATGACACCAGCTGATCGAGATGCTGTACTCACACATGTGAACATTCATCTGGAGAAATTGTTGGCGAAGGCCAATCGAGACAAAGAAATGCTTCGTCACATGAAAGGCCATTATTGGGCTCGCATGCATGTCTGCAAAGCGAGAATGAAGATTCTGAAGAGGAGGTTGAGCGAAGCATTAAGACGGCGGAAAAGGCCTAATCCACTTCGGATTTTGGCCGAGGCTTCATTGACTGGGAAAGATACATGATGGAGGACCTTCGCTCCGAATTTGAGCAAATTCGGAGAAAATTTTGTCATTTTGAAATTTTTTGGTCTAAAAACAGGTTTTTCAGTTAAGTGGGTCTCGCACTCATATGCTCACTTTTTTTCGGGACACTTGCTGAAGGAAATTTTTGCATTTTTGGATTTTTCATGGTAAGTTACACATCCTCAGACATTACCTAAGCATTTCATCAGATTCTGGATGGTCAAAGAGCTCAAAAACACCATGAAAACCACCTTGCTGCCACCTTTTGCACCAGCAGGAAGTACTTCTGGGAGAAAGAAGTTTTGGAGGGTCAAATGAGCTCCAAATTGGGAAATTCCACTTGGGTTGGATAGTCAACATCCAGGGCTTTCCAACAAGCTATCATGAGCTCAATTTGGATGCCGGGAAGTACTTCAAAATCAGGCTGAAAGTTATGCGACCCACTTGGCTCAAATGCGACCCACTTAAATTTTTGCTGAATTTTCAACTGCCAGCTCAGATTTTCGACTAGTTTGGACCAGTTTTTCTTGTGGATGAAATTTTTGGGTTTTCATGATGTAAATTTATGTTTGGCATGTAACTTTGGCTTATTTTTATCTATTCTAGAAGATTCACTCTCAAAAAGGTAAAAATCATGTAAATGGATCAGTTCCCACTCTTTTAGAGGCAAGTTGTTAGCTGCCTAGATTGTAGTTCCATGATTAGAATTGGTTGAAACTGATCCCCTGAAGAAGGAATTCGACCCCTAGAGGTGGGGAAAGGTGTTAGAGTGCTCTATATATTGTAATTTCTCAATCATTTTCAGAGGTTGGAGAGGTTGGACTCTTGGGAGACTGTTGATATCATTGTACATATTTTTCATATTTTGGCTAAGGAAAGATCAGAGGTTTTGCGGCACTTGTTGGGATCCTTGTGGTGTTCTGTTCATGATGGTGTTTCCTCTTTGTTTACTGTAAGTTTCTTCATGTTTAAATGTATGCCATCCTTTCATATGCTTCTGAACTAAATTGAATGAGTAAATGAGGTTGAATCCATTGTTTACAGTGCTCTGCCTTTGAATTCAGTTAGTTCTATATGTTTTCGACTGTTTGGAGAGGATCCAAGTTCTTCTTTTCCCTCTTCAGCTCCTCATCGGTCTAATCTGTCCGTATATCCAAATCAAAAGCATTAAGACATTCACCTACCTCGCCCCAACTCGAAATCTGCAAAAGGCTGACCTTATCCCCAGACCCAAAATTTGTTTTCCCATTTCTCCAGCGAAAACCCAAAAACCAAAAAATCAAACATACCTATCTCTTTACTAGCCTAAAATCAGTTCCTATTGTAAGTCATCTCGTATCCTATTGCTCATTTTATCGAGATTGACGGAGAGAGCCCTCTCCTGTCCTCGTAGGGCTAGCTACGAGGCTGAGCGTGGTTTGATGTAGCCTTGAGTTTTACTTCATTTCAGCCTGAGGTAGATTTGAGCGCTACAGTTCCACCACCATATGATTCTTGTAGAGCTGTAAGATTCTCAGGAACTGAATTAGCTCTCAAGGGCAATCTGAAAACAGTTGAAGATTTAATCTTAGGAGACTTCCTAAGGATGCTTTCTAGGTTATCAACTATCTCAGGTGGATCAGGGTCAGGATGGGCTCTAATGTGAATCTTTTTAGAAGCCACTATGCTGCGTTTTTTAGACCCAAATAAACAAGAAAAGTTCAGCCAGATATGACAATATTTGAGAGGTTAACTAAACTGTTTACACAAATCTTAATCCTACAGTCCTCTAACTGAGTTTGAATGATTTTATAATGATAAGGGTTCTTCCTAGTGGAGTCTTAAGGTCTGCTAGGATTGTGGAGTCGCCAAGTGGAAGTTTTTAGCTCCTACGGAGGTAAAAGGTTTTTATGGTCCACTACCAATGTTTATTATGAAGCCAAACTTGGAATGTTGGGTTTTTCTGAGTTATTTTGTTTTTATAGGTTAAGAGAGTGTTCTAAGTCTGATTTTTCACTTAGCTAAGGTGCTCAAACAAACAGAGTTGCTCATATGGCTTGGTAACTGGTTCCTTCAAGGTTTGGTAAGACTTTTCAAGAATCCTAAGGGTTTCTTAGTTTGTCACTGATTCAATCAAGTCCTATCATGATTGCCATTTGTGAGGCAGTGCTTGAAGAAAGTTACTTATGTTAAACTGGACCTAGCAGTTTAAAGAAAGGTTTTGAAACCTCTAATTCTCAGCAGGTCCCACCGTGATCGCCATTATGTTGGTCCCCTGTGTTTTGACAGTTTGGCAAATCAAAAGACAAGGCAACATCAGAACCAATCTTTAGAGTTCCAGGATCTAGTCCTCCTATTCTCAGAGAGGGATCTCTCAAGTGTTTGATCGCAAAGGTTTATCTTGTGTGCTTTGAGTATGATTTTAGACTAGTTATTAAATGCAGGTTTTTTGTTTATTTGGTTGGATTGAGTTGATACAGCAGAACATGGAAGGTCTAGGAAAGATAGACAGAAAGAGGAAATATCTGGTTCATTGGGCGATGGAGTCAAAATAAGGTTATGAAAAACTCATCAATGGATATGGGATATCAAAGGGAAAATCTAACTTGGCCACAGGATCCTTTTGTTTTTGTAATGAGATGAACATTAATGATTTGGAAAGAGAAGTTTAATTCTCAACAAAGGGAACTTGAAGAACATAACTCAACAATAAAGAGATATTTGATAGACAGGGCTAACCATAAATTCTACAAACATTCTTTAAGCAAATAATGACTTCAAGACAACTTTTAAAATGAAACCTAAGATTCGGGGAACTCCCTATTTCCTCAAAGATTTTATTTTAAAGGATTTAGAAAACATAAAAGATTCACTGATAATTGCAGTCATAGAAGAGGAAACACCTAAATAAAATCTATGCTTACAACCATAACGACCTTCAAAACAACTGTTCAAGCAATGGCAAAGGGCAAGATCAAAACCAACCTCTTTGATTAACTCAAAACAATGGTACTTCAAAGGGAGACTTCAATAACAGCTTTCAAGTGATAGTAGACAAGCAGGGAAAACCATAAATCATGCTAAAACCAACTATTTGAGCTATTAAGGAAATAAAAAAGCATGAAGACTAAAGAGAAGGTTTAAAGCCTCTAAAATACTTCAGCAGAAGAAAACATAAAACAGTGAAGGGTGAACAGGTCTAAGGTGCTTCCAGGAGTCATTTCTTAGCCTAAAACTTTCAGCCTACTGTAGTAAGAAATTATGGAACATAATGAAAACAAGAGAAAACATTAAACAGTTAGAATAATTCACCAACAACCAAGCTCATGAATCCAATGATAGAGCCTTCTCAGGAACGGGTATGCAACAACATCATCAAGACATCCAAGACTTCAATTTGTTCTTCAACTTCAACAGACTATGTATTTATTTCAAAGAGTTTCAGTATTACAGCTTGTGATCAACAACAACCAACAACTTCTCATCTTATGCAGAAGTACTTATAGGAAGATGAGGAGGTGAGATTTTAACAAAATATCTTAAGGACAATTAATGCAGAGTGAAGACTTCTCGGCCCTTTGAGAGGCTCGAGGGAGAAATTTACAGGTGGATCACTATATTAACTGTTTCACAATAAATATCAAAGCTCAGTGGAAGCTTTGTTTGACTTTGAGGCTCTGTGTATGTTTTGGAGTAACTCTGCAGATATTTATGCATTGGTTTCCTTGCAGAAATAACTTCTTTGAAATGTTGGAGGCAGATATTTCTTCGAGCAATAACTTCAGCCTTTGTTCTGAATGGTTTGAGGCGACAAGTGGCTCTTTGTAGTAGCTGAGGAATCAATTCGCCTCAGTTGAAGCGGTGGAAACCTTTCTGTCAGCGAAAACACTTATGATTTTCTTAAGTAGTGTCTTAATTCGGGGAAAAAGGTTTTTATAAGCATTCTTAGCCATAATCCCCCAAATCTGTCTTCAATCTTGATCTGTTGTGCTTTGTCTTCAAAAACTGATACTCTTTAACTGCTCTCTTGAATAAAAAAGTGTCTTGTCGATGTGCAGGGCTGCGCAGGGCTCTTTAGGTTATCAATGCTCATGAAACATCGACAAATCATTTGATACAGAGCCCGTGAATGGTTCTTTTAGAAAGCTCGAAGGCACAGGAAACGTCTTTCCCAACCCTCGGCTCTCCTTCATTCTATAATGGAAAACCATTAAAACACCTGCAAAACACAAAAACAGTTAAAAAATCCTGCGGAAATAGGTTTAAACTGCTTCAGATGGCGGGGGAGGAGCGTAGCCGTCGGATAAAAATATCTAACGGTGGAGATCTGTGCATAACAGGCAAAGGAGAGCGGGGAGAAGAAATAAGGCAGGGTGGTTTTTGGACTGTCCGATCTGGACACGTGGACGGTCCATATCTAATCGGAGGAGTGCAATCGGGGGTAAAACAAAAACGCATGCGATTGAAACATTGCGATGCGATTTTGCGTGGACCGTTGGATCAAGGATTAGATCAACAGTCGGGATTGAATCGGGGATCGACAATCGGGGGTGAAACATTGCGATTGCGATTTGAAACATTGCGATGCGATTTAGCGATAACCGTTGATTCAAGAACGAGATCAACGGTGGAGAACCAATCAGGGAAGTCGCGATCGGGGGCGAAACAAAACGCATGCGATAACCGTTGATTCAACAACGAGATCAACAGTGGAGAACCAATCGGGGAAGTCGCGATTGGGGGCGAAACAAAACGCATGCGATTGAAACATTGCGATGCGATTTAGCGATAACCGTTGATTCAAGAACGAGATCAACGGTGGAGAACCAATCGGGGATGGCCGATGGCCGATTGGAATAATCAAAGGTTTTTATGGATCGGGCAGAATAATATATAAATAAAGCGGACAGGCGCCCGACTGCGGGGCCTTCGGATATATGGAATGCAATATGCCCGAGAGTATATATAACTAGGGCCTAATCGCAATCGGAACTGCGGACCTGGTCTTTCCGATCTACCCATTGTGAATTCTCCGATCGCGATTGTGCGATCGGTCTTTTTGATCAACCCATTTTATATTTATCACGTGACTTTACGTTTTTAACTTAGAACTTCCGGAAAGTGGGTTTTTGGGTTTACAAAGGAAAATATTGATCGGCGAGGGGCCTTTCAATGGTTCAGCGCCCGATTGCGGGCTCTATGGTTATATGAGAAATAATATGATCTGTGGTTTATGATAAAAAGGGTTGATCGCAATCGGAGTTTTGAAATGGCTCAACAAATGTGCACACTTGAATCTTTCCGATGCGATTAGCGCTAATGGGACTAGCGCCTGGTTCTGGGGAAAGGGCGTGTGGGGGAAGTGGTTTTAGGACTTAGCCCAAAGGGGCTTAAGTCTATAGTAATAAAACTTTGATTTTTATGAAAAATTTCAAGGATTTAAATGGATTTGGGGGTTTCGGCACAGCTCAAAAAGAAGTTTCAAACCATGTCAGGAGGATTTTCATGAATGGAAGGAGAAACTTATGAAAATTAGAGGAATAATATGGAGAAAAGGGGAAGTTAATGAAGGTTAGGTATGAGTGGGAGAAAGGGGGAAAAAAAAATGATGGTTTCTTCAGCAGTTTCTTACATGAAATCAGCAGAATCAATAGGAACAGTAATGAGGATTTTGGACAGAGGCATGAGGCCTTAAAGAGACTTCAAGAGCCAACAATTTTTAGTGATAAAATTTGTTCCTTGGAGGCTCAAAAAATATCTTAACCACCTTTTGGTATAACAAAATATTATAGGTGGCTAACAGGGGGTGCAATGATGGAAAAGAGACACGAAACCCAATAAGGAAGAGAGGTAAACAAGGGCAGGGAGGTGCAGATAAATTAATTACAATGTTTTAGTCTTGGCATGGCGGTGTAAACTAGATGCTCTTTGCTTTAGGTGTGCATGTGTGTGATAAGTGTGTTAATTTTAATTAAGCTCAGACATGTGTATAGAAAAAATAAAAAAGATGATGTATAACTGTAAATAAAACTAAAAGCAACAGTAAATGAAACTGAAAGAGATAGTAAAATAAACAACTAAATATGCATAAATTTAAACCCAAAAAAGGAGGGCTACCCAACAACTAGTATAAGGGTGGGCAAAATCTACTCAAAACACACAATATGGCCAATAGATCTAAGGTCAAGAAAGATAGGGATCTAAAGGTCAGATCTACTAAAAATAGGTGCATAAAACAACAATAAAAAAGAGGGAAAAATGTTGAAAAATAGGTGGTGAAAGGCTACAAACTAAAGGGAAATGTAGGGGACACTAAAGGGAGGACCAAACAAAATTAAAAAGAGGTGCTTTGGATGGAAAAATAACTGATTTGAAATGGATCTGAAAAGAGAGGTTCAAATCTGAAAAAATGGTTGAAAAACACTAAAATCTCAGAAGGCCTGCTTCAGCTAAAATCCTCCTAAAAAGGTGGAAGCGTATTGAAACCCTAAGGGGATTGGTTCCTACTTCGACAAGTAAAACTATGCAAGTACATGTCCAATACGGGTGAAGACAGAGGTCAGACAACTCTGAACAGTGCCCTCGGCAAACCCTGAAAATTTAAAAAAAAAATCCCACAAAAAAGTACATGTCGCAGGTTCTGACCTGTTTTTTGCTGAGGTCACAGTTTTTGGGTAGATATCTACTACCTGAGAGATGAGGTCATAGTTTTTGGGCTGAAAAGTGTGACCTGCACTTCCATCTAACTCAAGGGCAGGTTTTAGAAAAAAAGTGTCATCTATGTCACGGCTGATACCTATTACCTGCGCAAAAGGCCTAGAAACACACGGAAGTTAGAATTTCTAATGCTTTATGGTAAAAAAGGTTTAAAAAAACATCAAGGAATGCAAAATAAGAAGCTAAAGAAAAACCCTAGTGGGTAAAGTATCTGGTCATGCAGGGATCTGAAAAACGACTACAGTCGTAATTAAAAACCCTTGTGGAGTCGTCATTTGTTAGTGTGAATTCTAATCGCAATCATATGAAAAAATCTCACTTTAGCTGTGCATAACAAACAACCCTAACATCAAATGTTTGTCAATTTCCTTAGATCTACAGTAGGTGATCAAAATAAATGATACAAAAATCTAGATCTATGCAGTTAAATACATTAAAGAGCAAAAATAAACAAGATTTTCTCCATACATCTAATAGACAAGACAAGAATTTATAAAGAATTTTTTGTATTATGACACCTAGGAAGGGAACACAGAAATATGTTACCAGTCCCCCTTAATGGGATGGGTTCTTGTATGTTCTCAGTGCTTCAGATCCAATATCTCTCTCTCTCTCTTGATGGTGCAGAAAACCTAGACAAAATGGAACTCAGAGGGAGCTCACAAGAAAAAGTAAAAAAAATATGACAATTATGGAGGATCAAAGTCAAACCAAAAGCGTAGATCAAAAGGTGATTAAAAGGTGACAAAAGGTAGTGAATAAATGGAATACCCTTCTATTTATAACAAAATATTGAGTTAGTCTAGATATTGGTGCATAATTCAAATATTATTAACCAACCTAAATCCAACTTACTTGGAATATTTTATTATTTTTTTTGGAGAGAAAATGAATTTAGAATTGGTTAAATCCCTTTATTTAGAAATAATAAATAAATAAATGATTTATTTACTATTTCAAGGATGAGATTAAGAATAATTAAATAAATAATGATTTATTCAATTATTTATAAATGATTTAGTCAAATTTAACAAAGAATATTATTAGATAATGATTGAAATAATTATTCCTAGAGAGAGAAAATAAAAAAAAGTAGAAAAAAATAGAAAAAGTAGAAAAAATATGACAATGATGGAGGATCAAAGTTAGACCAAAAGCATAGATCAAAAGGTGATTAAAAGGTGACAAAAGGTAGTGAATGAATGGAATACCCTTCTATTTATAGCAAAATATTGAGTTAGTCTAGATATTGGTGCATAATTCAAATATTGTAATGATTTATTTACTATTTCAAGGATGAGGTTAAGGAATAATTAAATAAATAATTATTTATTCAATTATTTATAAATAATTTAGTCAAATTTAACAAGGAATATTATTAGATAATGATTGAAACAATTATTCCTAGAGAATAATAAAAAAAATAATAAAAATTTGATAAGTAAAAATGGTAATACTTATTAGTAAGTAATAAGTTTATAATTAAAAAATTATTGATATTAAAATATAAAATAAAATTAATTCATATTATTAAATTATTAAAATATTAAAATTGGTAACAAAATTTGGTAAACAAAAATGATTGGTTTTTGGAATTAAATTAAAAAAATAATAATAAAAATTTATAATTAAAAATTGAAAAATTAAAAATATTAATTTCTCTGGTCGGCTCATGTCATACCCTTATTCACTATTAATGAATTAAAACCCTTCTTCAAATTCTTCATTCCATTGTCGTGAAGATGGATCCTCATTGGGATTCGAAAGACAAATGTTTCTTGACACTGTGGATAATCCAAGAAGCTCTTCAAAAGATGATAACCACGGGAACTTAAAAACCAAGATAAATAATAATTTAATTAATTAATTAAACAATGGTTTAGTTAATTATTCCTAAAGGAAAATCAAACAAATAAGAATTTATTTAATTATTCCTCATGGGATTTCCTGTTTAGACCATAAATAATTTAATAAACTATGGGTTATTAAATTATTTCTCATAGTGAATGAAATTTTACTATGGTAAAATTGATATTACATGGTGTACTTTAGTCCATCTAATAGTAACAAGTTAAATGACCAAAAATTGGTGTAACACTATCTTCTTGGAAGGAGGTTTGTATTAATGAGTAATAAAAGTGGATTGAGGTATTTATTTGATCAACTAAATCTGAATTTTAGGCAAGCTATATGGTTGATGACGATCAGTGACTTTGACTTCAAGATTAGGTACATTAAGGGTAAGGAGAACATGGTTGCAGATGCTCTTACAAGGAGATTACTAGTGAATCACATAGCAATCATAAGCTCTTATGGGACATATCTTACAGGAAGGACAACAAGATGGAAAGTATAGAGATCTTAGGCATAAGTTACAACAGGGTACAGGTGATCAGGATGTTGAATATTGTCTTACAACAGATGGTTTGATCAGATTTAGGGACAAGTTGTATGTGTTGAATGACAATGAGCTCAAGAGGACTATATTGTGAGAGTTGCATGAAAAACCATATTCAAGACACCTAGAATACCAAAAGACATTGACAACAGTGAAGAAGTTTTATCATTGGCTGAATCTCAAGAAGTAAGTGGTAGATTTTGATGTTAGATGCTTGAATTTTCAGTAAGTAAAAGTAGAATGTAAGCATCTAGGTGAACTACTACAACTGATTTTGATTACATAGTGGAAGTGGGAGATAATTTCCATGGATTTCATCACGGGCCTTCTGTGAACATCTAAACAACATAATTATATCATGGTTGTGGTATACATGTTAACAAAGGTATCACACTTCATTCCTATGAATTCTACTTATTCAGCTAATGATGTAGCACAAGTATTCATCGGAGAATATAGTGAGGCTACATCTTGTTCCATGGAAAATTGTGTCAAACAAGGATGCTAAGTTCACTCCCAAGTTTTGGAAGGATATTTTTACAAGTTTGGGGATAGAATTGGCCTTCAACATAACTTATCATCCGCATAAAGATGGGCACACAGAGAGGGTCAATAGTATATTGGAGGACGTGTTGAGGATGAATGTAATGCATCAACAAAGGACATGGGAGGAGTACCTTCCATTGGTTTATTTTTATTATAATAATGGTTTTCATGATTCACTAAGGATGAGTCCGTTCGATGCACTCTAGGGGTAGAGTTCCCATTAGTTGGAGTGATCCAATGAATAGGGTGTTGATAGGACCGGATATGTTGGAAGAAATCGAATAGGAAATGCAGGTAATCAAGAAGAATATAAAGGAAAAACAAGACAGATAGAAAATTTATGTAGATCAGAATAGGACATTTAAGGAGTTTTAGGTTGGGGAACAATTGTACTTTCACATCAAGCCCAAGAATATTTCCTTGAGGATTGGATCATGCGCCAAGCTAGCACCTCAATATTGTGTTCCTTTTGAGATTCTTGAAGGGATTGGGTCAGCAATTTATTGACTTTCCCTTCCTACAACAGTGAAATTCCATTATGCTTTCCATGTTTCATTTCTTAAAAATTATGCTAAAGATGTTGATCATGTGTTTGACTGGTTTGTATTGCAGGTGGAACCAAAAGGAAAATTCCAGTTGAAACATCGGTGTATTTTGTAGAGAAATATTCTCATGGTTTGGAACCGAGAAATCAATTAGGTTAAAGTTTAGTGGAAGCACTTTGGGCATGATAAAGCTACATGGGAGATGGAAGATTAGATACAGGCTACACATCCTTCTCTATTCGTTGGTTGAGCGAATGATTTTGGCATATGTTTTGTTGTGATGTTTTGGTATATGTATATGGATGTAAATATCACCATGAGTTGTATTATAAAGCTCCAATAAGTGGTATGAGTGTCACGTCATTATGGTTTTCATGTTGTTTTTCTTTTCATGTTGGTTTTATTCTCAACAACATTATAATTATAAATAATGCATCAAGCTAAGTTATAAATCTATGTAAGTAGTATATTTTGTATTTCAGGGGTTATGCTAGTTATAGGTGTCATTTAGTACTTAGGACAATGTTCCCATAAGGGGGAGGGGTTTGTAACAACCCTAGGTTAAACAATTCATGTAATAAAGTTAATAAAGGAAAAATAATAATCAAGGTCATGGGACATGTATTCCAAGTTTAATGTTGGGAAAAACATCCTAGTGTGGGTGTTCATTTGGCTTATTATGGCTAGGAGAATTTGGAAAAAGCAATGACAAAAGATTTGGAAAGGCATGAGACATTAATTGACATTTTATTTATGAAAATAATGGAAGTTAGGTGAAAAGGAAGGTGAAAGGTCACATGTTTCACGTGAGGAGGAAAATGAAGGAAAATAATGCGAAATGAAGAAAATGGAGGCCTCATTGTAAAAAAGGATTATGAGGATCAATTTTTATCTTTTTTTCAGATCAGTTTTGGAGCTCTCTCTCTCTACACACTCTCTCTCACACTCTTGGAAACTTAAAAAATTCTAGCATCAAATCAAGAAAAGCAAAGGAACAAAAAATAATACAAAGGGGAGAAAAGATAAAGTAAGGGGGAGTAGAATCAAGTAGCTATCGTGAGATTACTTGCACGTATCAAATTTCATGTGTGATTTCCTTTCTATATTTGGCATGCATGGTACATGCATGTGTGTATCTGGTTCTCTTGTCGTCATTGACATGGGTTTTTCTAGGTGTGACAGTGATTTTCAACCTTTCCTTTTCATTTTCGGATAGCCATGGTGTGATGGGTTATCTTTTACTTTGATAAGATGGATTCTAGGATGTTTTCAAAACAGAGTGGTGTGGTCTCTGAAGAAGAACAAAAGGCCTAGGAATACCTTGACCAGTATATGGTGGGATTGCGATAAAGTCGTATTTTTTGTTCCTTGGTGGGTCTAGGAATCCTCGATCGTTGAATGGCAGTATATATGGTAAATCCTATAGGTGTGTTACCTCGATTAGGCCTATGAATCCTCAACTGGTGAATGGAAGGATATAACATAAATCCTAGATGGTGGAGTCTTGATTAGGCCTAAGAATCCTCAACCAGTGAATGGGAGGATATATGCTAAATGTTAGAGACTAGGAGATAGGAAAATTATTCACGGTGTAGGTGGATATATCCAGAGGCATCCATATTTGTATAAGCCTAGTGATCCCTGGACTGGTATATGGTGGTATCACGGTAAAGCCTAGTATTTTATGTTTATTTTTTGGGCCTACCAATCCCTTGGTAGATTGTGGTAAAGCTTGAGGAAACCTTCTTATTTTTGTTGTGAGTCCCACATTGATGCTTGGAATATGGCACAATGGTGATTGGCTGAAAGAAATATTTGGTTCATCCCAATATATGATCAGGTGATTCATGGAAGTCCCTGAATTGGTTGGCCTATTAATTCACTAATAAGAGCTCTTTCTCCTTTGGTATTTCATGTATAGATGTACTTGTTCAGATGTGGTCTTTATGGTTGCTATATCCTTGTTATTTATGCTGGTTATATGCTGGTTGTGAGTATGTTTTATGAAAGACTTGATGTATATCTCTCATCATTTTTTGATTAGAAAATGAATGAACAATGAATATATGAACTAATAGATGATAATGAAACTACTATGATAAGGCATCAATGCTTCTTGATTAATCTCATATAAGTATGAGATCCTTGTTCTCAAATTTGTTGTCATGACCTATAGATTACATATTTGTTATATGTTTGACGAAATTCCTTTCATGGATAATAGAGGTCCGATCAAGTCCTTGATTAAATGTTTGTATTAGTAGCTTGATTTCATGATTATGTATCATTTCTATAATTTTCATGAAGTTATGGGCATAGGCCTGAGACCTAGCCTTGAAAAAGTGGCCCAGAATCTAGGGTCACTAGCTCGAAACTATTTGAAAAATTCCATAGTCATTGGAATGCCTTGTTGTGGGAGAAAATTAAAGGCCTTAGTCATATGAATGGCTTGTCATGGGAGCATTTGAGGGTCCAGATAAACAAAAATGAAAAGTTCTCTTAGTTGTTAAGCACCTGGAAGGGTTGGTTTTCTCCTGAAGTGTGTGTAGCTCTTGAGGAAGGTCAAATTCGTTTTGTTTTTTTGGTTCCACTTCCTTGATTGTACATGGGGATTTAAATAACATCATAGTATCCTATCATTGCATGTTTACCCTAGTGGACTGGTTAGCTTGGGTAAATATGGGAGGAGGGTGTTACACATAATTTTAGTGAGTTTATATCTCAGGATTATTTTGGTTTCTCCCCAACCATAAAATTATCAAAGAAGTGGCTTAGGCCCCATTTCATTAAATTTTCTAAGAGATTCTTACTTTTCATAAAATTATATTTGTTAAAGGCTTATGATAGAGCCATTTAGAATTTTCTTTGGCTCATCTTGATTCACCTGGGAATGAATATTGGCATTGTAAATTGGATAAATGGATGCATTCAATTTTATTCTTTTTTGTGTTGATCAAAAAGGTGTCTTTTCAATATTAAATACCTTGAGGGGTTTCAACTTCCACCTTACTTATTCTTGCTAGCAATTGAAGGGATTTTTCAAGTGATGGTGGATGGTAAATCTAAGAATTTGATCACAGGTGTTAACATTTCAGAATTGGTGTCCATCTTGCATCAATTGTTTGTGGAAAATGTGTTTATCATGGATTGTGGATCTAAGCTAAAAAATCAATCTCTAAGTAAGGTAATTGATCTATTCAAAATTGCTATAAGTATAGTGGAAAATAAGTTAAATTTTTACAATATTGTAAGTACTATTTAGGAGGGAGCTAAATATAAATTGACTTAATAGTTGCATTTCCCACTAGGTGTGTTCAATTAATTAAATATTCATGGTTCCATATTAAGATAAATTCACATTTCTATGGAGATTAGATGAGGTTGATTAAAATGACAAAGGCTCAATTTTCATTCTAGATGAATAGGACCTTATTATGATGGGGTGATTTGGTGTTTGTCAAATATATTTTGGAGACTATTGTAGTGCATTAGGCTTCTATTAGTAATATTTTGAAAGAAAATTTAACTAAAATTTGAAATATTAGTTTTTGATTTCTCTGCGTTTGGAAGTTACGCCAATGACATCATATTCCCTTAGTAAAATGGTCATATATTTCCAATTTTAAGAATTTAGGGGTTTGCATGTTAAAGAACATTTAGTTTTTCTCATAATCCCTAGGAACTCACTCATTATGGAAATTTATGCATAATAAAGCTCTATGGGGTAAAGTTATGTCTTTAAAATATAGAAGAGGTATCTCTATGGAAAAATGGTACAAGTTTCCAAGGAAGTCTTTCAAATAAGTGAGTAGTTCTCTTTGTTGAATTTTGTATATATGGCCAATGTTTATCATTAATATGTTCGAACTTGATTTATTTGTAATAAATATAAATAATTTTCGTCATTCTATTAAAAAAAGAGAAAATGCATGATATGTTCTTCAAGTCAGTTTTAAAAATAAAAAACTTGAATTTTGAAATACAGAATTTTTGGCTCCAAAGAAGCCAAGTCGATCATCATCCTAGTTAATTCAACCCCAGTGAAGAGGCACCCATTCGACATCACAAGATGACTATATAGACATCACAAGATGACTATATACAATATAATTTTTTCCTCTCAAGAAAGCAACTCGAATTTTATGAGGAAAAGAGGGAGGAAAAATATGAGGCTTATATACAAGAATTAATCTGAGGCTCATTCAAGGATGAATTTATGATATAATACACACCGAATTTCTGGGATGGTGTAGACTAATTTTTCGAGAAATTGCAGGACTAAAATTATGAGATATGGAAAAGAAATGTGTCCAATTGTGTTTCCCTATCAGACTGAGTTCAGTGGGAAAGCTTACAACTTGACTAGGAGGCAGTTGGATTAAGTTTGACTAAGTCTCTTTAGAGATCGGTTTGTCCTTGTTGATTACTAGTAGATATAGGTGTGTCTCTTGTTGAACTAATGATTTTTTAAGGAAAAGGTTGCTTGTATTTTCTCCCACGTGGGTTTTCCCATGGTAAATTCTTGTGTTCTTTGTTTGGTCATCTCTTCATGATCCTACTATCATATATATGTTATATTATTGATGTATTCGATGTAATTACTTAATGATGGATAAGGATATTAAAATAATAAAACCATTTGAAGTAATTATTAGTTCATAATACCCTGTGAAAATTCAACACCCTTTACCAACCTTAGTCATTTCTTTCACATTAGGTGCAGTCCTAGTGGAGGCTCGAACATAAAGGTTTAGTTTTCTAGGCTATAAGCATTGTTGAGTTTTTATTTTTCAAAGGGAATTTAGAAGCTTCAATTCATGTGAGATTTAAATGATGTTATATATTGGGCTTGCAATAAATCTAAGATGGAATCTATTAGATTAAGAGGATTGCTTCAGGAGATCCTCTCCTTGGTTCAATATTTCCATTATATTTCTTTTCCTTATATTCTCCAAGAATGTAATTAGAAAGTATATTAACTCTCAAAGGAAGCTCTCATTCTCCCTATGATTTTATTGATGGCCAAGAGGGAGAGGTTATGGAATTTGAATTTTAATAATTATTTTCATTTTTATAATCATTACAATTTTTTTTTAAGTTAGTTGAGATAGATGTAGCAGAAGTAAGCCAAAATTGATGTAAATGGTTTATGATGATTTTTGTATGGAAAGACAACCATATTTTTTTGGAAGAAAATATTATACAATGAAAGGGTCTTTAAGATTATCCTTTTTATGAGTTTTAAACTTTTATGCTAAATATATATTTAAGAAAGATTATCTAGATCATTCAGTCGATGGACAAAAAAGCTTATAATAATATGTTTATTTTATTAATTATTAGTAAATTTCATTATTTATTATTAAAAAAAAAATAAACCTTGACAGGAACACATCTTCATCATGTCCAATATATCACCCTGATCGGGACGAGGAATTGAACTAGTGACTTCACATCAAGGAGTTCCTTAACGTAGCACCCAATGATTGTCTATCCAAGAGTCTGTGGACATTGTTTATTAAAAAAATTAATTTAACAATATTTTGTAATCATTTTTTTAAAATTAAAATTAATAAGGTGAATGCCAAATTTAGCATTGCAAGTAATAATATGTCATCATTGCAATATTAAGAAATCGGGGATAATATAAGAAACAATGTATCATAATCATAGCACGATAATTTTCATTTAATTTAAAATTTAAAATTTAATAATAATATTAAACTTTAAGATATATATATATATATATATATATATATATATATATATATATATATATATATATATATATATATATATATATATATATATAATGAATCAATATAATATAGACATTGATAAAGTTTGGATAAAAATATTTGTTGTTATTATATGATCATTATGATTAGTCATATTTGAGCTAAGTTGTATGGAATCATTCTTGAAAAGAAAATTAATTTATGCCCTGAACATCATCGTAAAAGAGTTAAAGGTCAAACTAGGTTTAAGAGATATCATTCATTTGTAGACCACTTTGTTACTCTCAAGATCATTGTGGAAGAGGCTAGAATATATAATGGTTGAGTTGAGGGTTGTATGAATATTTTATTTCTAAGTTTAGTGAGTTTTTCCCTTGTCACCTACCATTTTTAAATTACATTAAATTTAAACTTTGAATTCAAGAAATTTTGTCCCTTTTCCTCCATCCTTTTTAAATTAAATTAAATTTAAACCATGGAGTCAAGTACTATTTCCCCTTGTCCCCTACCATTTTTTGCATATACATTGATAACTAGAAGAGTATTTGGAAGATCTAGTTTGTGGGTCCCATTCTCATTGGTATACTCCTAACTCTTCTCCTTTATATTGAAAATAATTTTCTTTTTTCGAGGAGTCATTATGATCTTAAAAAGAAACTAAGAATCCTCCAAGATTTCTACTCCAAGATGGGTATAATTTTTGAAATTAACAAAACAAAAATCATGATAATTACATCTAGAAAAATCACATGTGATACTTTATTATATGACAACAGTAAGATCCTTCATGCAAATATCTTGTTATCAATATCCATCACAAGCTAAATTAGAATTATAGCATTGGGATAAGGATAAATGGAGGATGGAAAACTTATTATGGGCTTCAAAACAATTCTAAGTCGGTGTATCTTTAGACATGGGATTAAAATACTCCTCTTTTAGACTCCTGTAAATATTGTTATTTTCTATGGATGTGGTGTTTGGGGTTGTGTTATCTACAAGCAATAATAGAGGAAAATATAATAGATCCAAATTATTTTATAACCTCTAATATCAATATTAAAGGAAGTATCACATATCCCATATCTCTAATTGAAGCAAGCCTACTCCCTATTGAAAGCATGGTTATGATTAAGTATCTTATGTATAAGATGAATTTAACCAACATGGAAAGGAATAGGTTCCTTAAAAATGCTTCTAAATCTAGCCATAACCACCTTTTTTGGCTCAAGCAAAATGGCATAAGGATGCCCAGTCTTGGCTATACCACTGGGAGAAATAAAGGAAGAGCTCATTTTGTAGAATGAGGATAATATTAAAAATATTTTTACATAAAAATTTAAGAATAAATTGTGGCATGAAAAAAGGTTAGAGGAAAAAATGAAACTAATATATTATAAGGAATTAATCAACCCAAATATAAAATATATAAAATATCTCTCTAACTTGACAAGTTTAAAGAAGAAAAGAAACATTGCTAAAATAAGAACAAATTTTCATGAGCTTCATAAAGAAACTAGACGTTGGTCAATGTTTAAAACACCTTAGTGTGAAAGATTTTGTCACATTTTCAACAGTAAAAAGGATGGAGGTGAAATTACTTTCTTTTAAATTCTCTATATTACAATCATATTCGATCTAAATTTCAAAATATTTATCATATTACCAACATTCGTCAACTTGTGAGTGAGTAAAACAACATCGATATTAAAATTATTCTCTTAATGCTTTTGGAGAATAGAAATAAAATGCTAATCTAGTTCAATAATCTCTCACATTTTTAAGGTCCAATAAACCATTTCAAACTTAGTATAAATTAATCATCATCATAAATATTATAAAATAAATTATATTAAAATGTAATAAAAACAATATTATATATCAATTATAAAAAAATTAACAAAATATTATATTTCAACTTCTTATTTGAAAATATATACATTTGCATAAAAATATTACATTTAAGTTATTTTAAAGAATTTCGAATATATAACGAATTTACAATATCTAAATACACAATAGTAATGAATTAATCTAAAGTGGTTAGTACATGGATCTTCATACAACTTATTAGATTCATATATAATTTAATCATAAAAAAAAATTAATTTAAGAATATTATTAATGGTTAAGAAGAGTTTGAATGGTTTAGAATTTTTTTTATATATAAATAATAACATATTTAAATCCAAAAGGGAAAGTATGTATACTTTTATAAATTTTAACAATTAGGTAAATCTAAAAGAGTAAAGTATGCATATTTACATAAATTTAAAGAATTAGATGATCACTTATCTTACAAACTAGGTTTAGACATTAATTTAATATAATATATTGAGCAATATTCTACAAAATTCATAATAGTAGTAATAGATCAAAGATTAAAATTTATCTTATAAGTAGTTATGGTGTTTCTTCTTTTTTAATGAAATTAAATAATTAAAAAAGTCATATAAACATGAGTTATGCTTTTTTCCACATGTGGTTGCACATAGAGACACATTCTACAACACAATATGAGGGTGATGTGTGATTCCATTCATGCGCAACGTAGAGTTGACACATGTCCCTTTTAAAATAAAATAAAAGATTATCTTAAAAAAATCTTCCTTTAATAAAAAGAAAAAATGAATAAACATGTTTGTTGTATAGGAGACGTGGTAAAATATTTCACTATCAATATCAACCATAATTAAAATATTTAGATATCCATATGAAGTAACGTAATTTTATATTAATTTTAGACTCAAATGCCCTAAACATAATTAAATAAACTATTTGAATATCTATATGAACTAATTTATTTCAATTTCAAACTAAGAAAGAGTGTAAATGAAAGAAAAGAAATATGGAATGTGTTTGTGTTAGGTTTTCTATGCTCTTTTATGTTGATAATGGTACATGAGGGCTTCACTAGGGGAGCAATATCATACCATGTGCATTCATATTGGGAGATATATATTGAGGAAAAAATGACATAACATATTGATCATATAATAGGGGGTAAAGGGTTTTTATATTGGCAGGTATAAAAAATGGACTTCAAAGTTAATGACAAATATAAAGGGGTATAAAATATGTTAATGAAAAATGGATAACTACAATATATAGTTAAACTACGTGTTTTTTAAATTGGGAAGGTGTATTTGGTTCGTATTGGTAGGGAGTTAAATAATGTGATTTTTAGAGGTATTTTCCAATATGTAGACATATTAAGGGTATTGTTTAGCATGCCATGAACGCATGTGATATGTCAGAGGTTCATTGAGTGAAGCCCCTATGGCATGGCGCCGCCACAAAGAATTATCCACAAGATGGCTGCCATGGTGCCCTTGTACAATAGGAGAATGAAAAGGGCGGGTATATGTACCATTAAGACGCGAGAAGTTCGAAGGGGTTTGCAGTGCTTTGGGATGAAGGAGACCTTTGATGTTGGGCGCCTTGGCCCTGTGGAAGCCTCTTCCATTGGGATTATCACTTGAATATTTTCTTCAAATTCAATGTGATGTATCTCGTAACAAACCAGAAAGGTGATCTCAAACTGCTAGTGAAGAAAACTATGAATTTGCGGCCCGGATTAAGGAGGGTATTTTCTATCCTTTGTTTACATTTCTTCTATAATTTATTTATCTCAGTATCATTTATGTGGTGGTTTCTCGTAGATGGGATATTATATTTTTTGTCGTGAATATTGTATGTCAGTGATTTCTTTGGAACTTATATAGGGCCGCTTCCTCGAATTTTTCTATTGGGAAGCCCTTCTTGAATTATGTCTCACATTTTTGTGCATCTAGTGCTAGTGATGACCCTGTTCTTGGGCTTTGGGGCCCTATTTCACTTCATTGTGGTGTGCCTCTTTCTCCTGAGGCTGCGTGGAATCAAAATAAACATTACCAAAAATTTCTTCGATCAAAAGGATGCTATTGAGATCAAAGGAGGCATTCCTACATCATTACAATGTCAAAAATTTAATGGGAAGGTCCTACAAGACCGTGAATAAATAAAAGACTACTTCATCACAAATAACTCAATTATCATTTTGAATACAAGGCTACGTGGGGGTGCTCTTGGTGCCAAGACAACAAATGGAGCTCCAGCATCTCTTAATCCTGCAGCATAAGGGAAGGCAAATTCCCTTGAAAAAATATATCAAAATATTCTAGAGCCATATATAGTGGATAAAATGGAACATGTTCCATCCATGGAGATCAATAACTTGGAGATTCATCCCTATTTTCTACTCTCTAGTTAAAATCCATTATTTGTAGATTCAATGGATTTTGGCCTAAACCTGAAGCCTTATTTCATTGGGTGTTTACCTCTTAGACTCTGGAGTGTGATATTTTTCTATTCTTTGAAGGATTTTTCATTGTCTAGTTTGAAACACAAAAGGACCAAGGTTTTTTTCAAAAGGAAGGACCCTGGCTTTGGGGTAGAGCTTGTTTATCTATTACTCCATGGTTTCCTAATTTTATTTCCACTACTATGGTGGCCATAACCATGCCAGTTTGGGTTAGGCTTCCAAACCTTCCTCTTCCATTCTGGCATCACAAAGTTCTTGAAGACACAGGAAATACTTTGGGAAAGTTCAAAAAATGGACTTGGAGAGATCATAGAATAACATATTCACTTTTTCCATATTTTGCGTGGAGATAGATCTATGTAAAAGACTACTGGATCATGCAAAATTTAAATATGGCGACTTTCAGTGGTCATAAGTTCTAGATATGAGAACACGCCATTTAGGTGTCATGTATATTTTCTAACATGACATTTGCAAGACACATGCCCATTGGCTAGAAAGTCAACACAAAATAAAAAAGACATAATAAGCCAAAAGGTTGGAATTTAACTAAGACCCTCTCATCAGATGATGAAGAGGAAGAAAAAAAGATACAAAACAAGTGCAATTATAGGTTAAAGTGGTTGATGAAACTACAACCCAATTAAAGTTTGACACTCATATCCAACATGTGTTTGTCACTTATTGGTATCAGAATCCACTAGAACATGGAATAAAAATGATACAGAATGAGGAAGGCATGGCGGGCACAAAGCATGTCCATATATCAAAAAACTCAGATTTAGACTAGGAGCATCCATCCAAGGTATTCGTGGGTGACTTGGATATGGTTCCAGTGGATTCCAATGTTGGGGAATGGCTTCGGGTCCAAAAATATAAAGGGAATAAGGGGAGGACAAGTGTCCCCATTACTTGATCCTCCGACATGTATTTTTATTTTATTTTTGTTGTTTTGGTTTTTGGTTGTTTGTGCCTTTTATGATTTAAAGCTCTTTCTGAATTTTTTCATGCATTATGTATTGAAAATATTTGCCACAAAATATTTGGGTATATCCTTGATGAATGCACATGTTGTGCATATGGAAAATATATTTTCTTTTCAATCGTGAATGAAGATTCGAGTTTTTTTTCTCTAGGAAGAGAGAGAGAGAGAGTAAACAAAAAAAAATGTTCACCATAATAAAATACTTCAATATCAACTATATACATATGGTTAAACAAATGCTATGTATATATGATATAAATAAATTGAAAAAATAAAATCTTATGTTTAAAAAATTTCAAGTACTTTCACTATTCTTTTTAGGTATATTTTTTTGTCAATTTATGAAATCTAGCAAATATTTGTTTTAATTGCAGGTTTAAGCTAAGTGGTCTACACAATCCAATTGACCAATGAGGATTTTTAAGGTGTTGAATCTATTTATGCATTCAAAAATATAAATTAAACCCTAAAATTTGATATTTATATATCTATTGGGCAACATTAGACACCAAATCTCTTGAGTTGCAAACTTTTTTTCAACTTTTGCATTTGAAAATAAATTTTCACCTAAAAATATTTGATCCCTCTCCATGCTTGCTAGATCCATGGTTAAATATTTCCAACTTGAGAATCTACATGGTGAGATGGGGTGAATCTCCATAGTTAAGAATCTTGTTACATGTTTTGTTTAATGTATATATGTTTAAATCATATATTAATTATTTTTATAATAATAATAATAAAGTTATAATGCAATTATTTTTTATTTCTTTTTAATATTAGATGTATAATCTCTTTGATATTTATCAATATTTCTAGTCATGATTTTTTTTTTAAATAATAAAATTAATTAAAATAATAGAAAAAATATAACTATTTTTAAAATAAATCTCAATATTTAATGTATAACTAAAATTAAAAATATTAAAAATATTTCATAAAAAATAAAACTATACTAACTATTAAAATTAAATTAAATTATCATTAAATTTATATTAAAAATATATATTTTAAACTAAACAAATTTAACCTAATTAATCAATCTCAATTTGTTTAACCTAATTAATCAATCTCAATCTCAACGTATTAAATAACCAAAAAAAAGTATTTGACATTAATAGAAAAGTTATGGCCTTGGGAAGATAATGTTGCCTTCTTTATTAAAAAAAGAAAAAGAAAGCAGGTTGCAAAGGACTTGTCCCAGCCTATAATTGCACCCAATAACACCGGAAGATATCTTCTATGCGTTTATCTACGTGAGTGAGAGGAATACACATAGCCCATGGCACATGTATGTTTCCATTAGTCATTTACTGATTTGCACTTTTGAAAAACACCATTATTGTTTAATAAAATATTGTACATCACAAGCTTGCTACTTGTGCATGCTAGGTTTATATTCATACTCGCATTGCTGATATTTTTACTTCATATAGATTTCTGCCCGAAATTTGTATTGATAACATTTTAAACAATATTATTTAGTTCAACTTGGTCATAAATTATTATTAATATTATTTTTTCATAAATCAAATTAATGATAACAATATTAACCACCCAACCAAGCACTTTCCAAAATGCAAAAGACCTTCATGCCGGGGTTTGGTATCTCTTCACGCTGCCTAAAATGACCGTCCCTCAAATTTCAACGTTCTAAGCACATATTGCAGAAACAAAGTACACTCGGAGTTGACTTTGAATAGGTTTTTTGATATCGTTTGCTTTGTGGTAAAAGATGAGGGGATTGTTGGGGTATATAATGGAAGAGGCCATTTTTTTTTTTTAAATTCCGAAGTATGGTAGGGGAGAGTCGCCAATTGTTAAACACGCTCTCCTCCACCTCAGCAAGCAACGTGTAATGTCACGTGGCCGTTGTACGACAGGTGTCCATTTCAACCGGCCACGTGTTGGGTTGGTGCCACCATTAAATGCGGGAATTTACTGCAGGTTTAGGGTTTGGTCTGGCGGTTTAACCGGGATAAGGTCTTACTCCCGTTCATTTTTGCTCGGGCCCGAAGTGTGGTCGTTCGGCTCCGCCGCTGGTGGTGGTTGCCGGTACCAGAACTTGGGCGAGCTGTCGCCATTTGCTGAATATTGTTCAACCTTTCCTTGCCCGCCATTGCTGGTTGTCTGTTTCGTGCAGTTTCTAAACCTGTTCGCCGGTTCTGCCATGTTTGTGTTGTTGGGTTTGAACCTTTGTCAGTTGCTGAACGTTGTAGCTCGCAGGGGGTTCCTATTCTTGAATGCGAAGTCTGCTATTGGGTCCGCCTTTCCTCTGATGCTGGACTGCCAGCTTATCGATTGTTGTCTGCAACGGTTTCGGTCTGCTTGCTCTGTTTTATCAAATTCTTCAGGTTTGTCTGCAATTCGTTCAATTTTTACTCTGACAATGCCATTTTTGTTGATAAAATTCTAATTTTCTTGTTTTTTGCAGGTACAGGGTTCCATGGTGGGTGTTCGCATTGGTTCCAGGGTTCCAGGTTCCTCAGCGGCGACGCCCTGCAACCTTTGCACTTCTCAACCTCTGCGCTTCTCGGTGACCTCTGGTAGGATTCACAATCCTACCAATCATTTGCTGTGTTTTTTAACACTTATTCCCTGTGTTTTTTAACACTCCCAATCATTGTTCGGTGGAATTTAGCTCTTCTTGTTTTCTTGTAACAGTGAAAGGAATTTTTGTGGGTTTATATGTGGTGGAATTTATGTTTTTTATCTGTGGGTTTAGGGGTTAGGGTTTGGTTCTGGTACTTGGCAGAGTTTGAGGTCATTTTGCTTAGAAGAGCTGCAAACCTGTAATATTGTTTGTTAGAAATGACACCAAGCTTGCCGTGTTCTCAAAATCATTAACATTCTTTGCACGAGGCTTTTATAAGATACATTTCAGGCTTTTTATAAGATACATTTCATGGTTGAGTCCCTGTTTACAGAAACCTATATTAAATTCACAGAATTATTAATATAAGAAGTTTTTTGGTTTGTTAACCTGTCTAGTTATGCCAAATCCTTTGTAACCTACCACTCTGGAGTATGGACATGTTGTTTGGCTTTCTGCCTGTTTGTGGTCTTCTTTTGAGGCATGCTTGTAATTTGTATTTTAACCTACCACTCTGGAGTATGGACATGTTGTTTGGCTTTCTGCCTGTTTGTGGTCTTATTTGTATTTTATTCCTCCCAAAAAAAACTAGTCTTGAAATTGGATGAGATAGAACTCCAAAATGGTGACACCAAACATTCATTTTCATATAACTGATTATAAAATGAGACAAATAGCGAAGGAGATTGCGGTTTTCGAAGGAATTGATTTGTAACAGTACATAATAATAGGAATGATGGCGGATCTGAAGCAGACAACTCAAATGAAGTAGTAAATAATAGATAGAAGGACTGGGCAATTGTAGTAAATAATGGATAGCATTTACTTTACAGTGTATTTTTGCTAGTTTAGGCATGTTTTACAAAGAGATAATTATTTTGTTGTTTGAAGTTAATTACTGCTGAAACAAATTAATTTTTTTGGAGCTGCAAACCTGTAATATTGTTTGTTACAAATGACACCAAGCTTGTCGTGTTCTCGAAATCATTAACATTCTTTGCACAAGGCTTTTATAAGATACATTTCAGGCTTTTTATAAGATACATTTCATGGTTGAGTCCCTGTTTACATAAACCTATATTAAATTCACAGAATTATTAATATAAGAAGTTTTTTGGAAGGTTTCTTGTTTCTTCTTTGAAACATGGCTTGTTATTTTGATAGAGATTCATGTCTTGTTGTTGGTCATGGTAAAAATTATCAGGAAAATATTGATAATTGGACCTTGCAAATTAACAAGATGGATGAAAACTTGAGTCTTATCAATCAAAATCCCATGATTATTTAAGGGACAATGACACGATACCTGATTCTTTGCAAAAGCATGTGCAACATTTTCTTGAGTAACTTCTTTTCTTGCACTATTGGCTACTAATAGGCCATCACTTCCTTACTGTAAGCAACACACTAATAGGCCCTCACCTCCTTGCAATATGGCTACTAATTACTTAGGCATATGGAATGTACATATTGTGGACTTGGTGGACATGGATATAGTAGTGTTACTCCTATTGAGCTTGAGAGGATGCTAGTTATAGTAGGCCTGGGATATCTTGAGCCTTCTACTACAATTTTACATGAATTAGATTGTGCACTTTTGATAATTCTGCCTGTTTGTGGTCTTCTTTTGAGGCATGCTTGTAATCTTGGCACGGCCCTTTTTTGAGCCATTTCCCTCTTGTGGTGCGTGCAACCAGGGCACATTTTTCACCACCAATTTTGCAGGCTTTTGGGCACGTTTTCAGCAGTTGAGTGAGCAGCAATGCTATCTTATTTTCATTATGTATTCACTTATTTTACAACATATTTTGAGCATTTTTTACAGTGTATTTTTGCTAGTTTAGGCATGTTTTACAAAGAGGTAATTATTTTGTTGTTTGAAGTTAATTAATGCTGAAACAAATTAATTTTTTTGGAAGGTTTCTTGTTTCTTCTTTGAAACATGGCTTGTTATTTTGATAGAGATTCATGTCTTTTTGTTGGTCATGGTAAAAATTATCAGGAAAATATTGATAATTGGACCTTGCAAATTAACAAGATGGATGAAAACTTGAGTCTTATCAATCAAAATCCCATGATTATTTAAGGGACAATGACCTGATTCTTTGCAAAAGCATGTGCAACATTTTCTTGAGTAACTTCTTTTCTTGCACTATTGGCTACTAATAGGCCCTCACTTCCTTACTGTGAGCAACACACTAATAGGCCCTCACCTCCTTGCAATATGGCTACTAATTACTTAGGCATATGGAATGTACATATTGTGGACTTGGTGGACATGGATATAGTAGTGTTACTCCTATTGAGCTTGAGAGGATGCTAGTTATAGTAGGCCTGGGATATCTTGAGCCTTCTACTACAATTTTACATGAATTAGATTGTGCACTTTTTGCTAATTCATCCACTAATGATATGAAAGACCTTGAGTCTAACACTTAAAATGATTTTTCACATATTGATTTGCAAAAACCACATGTTGCATCTTTTGTTCAACTAGCATTGGATTCTTCACCAACTACATATTAATTGTATTGGCAGCCTCATCATTGTGGTTGGAGGCATTCTCGCTCTCTATCCAAGTATCACTATTTTATGCCAATGATTCTTCTTACTAATCTGTGAAGAAGAGGCCAAAAAATAAATAATGGATTGATGATGAATACTAGGGCTTGTTGTTCTAGTATTGCCAATTGGTCATGGCATAAGAAGTGATAAAAATATGGCTGGGAAGATATCTTGCTTCATAAACAGTCTTCAAAAACTATGACAGCCCTATCACAGTCATTCTAACATATCACCGATTTGAAACTAGTTTTGTCTCATAAAAAATTAGCTCCTAGGTATGTTCATAAATAGTCCCTTAAAAATATATATATATAGATATTCACATTTAAACAGTCCCATGATTATACTTAGTGTAGTAGAAAGGAAATCTGAGATCTATTAAGATATAAAAGTCCAAACATATCGTCCATCCAAAAATCCACATCATAATGTGGTTACATCCAAAAACATCTAACACTCCATAACTGTTGACGCCCTACTCTCCATATCTTGCTTGACAAAGTAAATCAAATTGAATCGTTCCATTTCGGGAATCCATGGCGCCATGGCAGCTTGTACCAGGGAATTCTGAGAACCAAGTAAGACACTCAAAGTGTTTCTGGTAGAATAATTCGGTGTTACCAGAAACACAATAAGTGTCTTACTTGGATCTCAGAAATCCCTGGTACAAGCCGCCATGGCGCCATGGATTACCGAAATGGAACGATAAAAAGTATTTACTCTGTCAAACACTGCAACATATGGAGAGTAGGGCATCAACAGTTATGGAGAGTAGGGCGTCAAAATTCATACTTTGGGAGTCTTGTTTGAGATGATCCCAACAAATAGAAGTTGGGTAATGGATCCAACTAGCTGCCTATAATGATGTACGAAGAGATTGTATCTATTGAACCCTTAGATTAACATCTCATGTTAGGTAGATATAACCAGATTGGTTTTGATTATGCTGTTAGGCTACCTTATTTTCCTAAAAAAATGATTTAATTATGAAAAACAAAATTACATTCACTATGTGTTTTTCTACATTTCAGATATATCCTTAAGCATAGGAAGTGATAAAAGTATGGCTGGGAAGATATCTTGCTTCATAAACAGTCTTCAAAAATGTCAATATGATAGCCCTATCACAATCATTCTAACATATCACTGATTTGAAACCAAACGTAGAGTCCATCCAAAAATCCACATCATAATGTGGTTACATCCAAAAACATTTAACACTCCTATTCTTTATGGCCTTGAGAATCTTCAGTGCCAAACACTGAGTTGCCTGATTGAGCCAAGTAGGTTGGCCTTCCCAAGAAGGCTTGATTAGGTGGTGGTTGATTTTTGCCATATAATTGAGACCAATTTTTCCCTTCAATCCATGGAGGAATTGAGTACCCGTACCTCACACTTGCGTTAAGTGGAGGTGTGTGCTGAGCATACATTGAATTCAGACCTCCTGTGGTAGGAATAAGGCAAGTGGGTAAACCCCGATTTTGATACTGAGGCACATGAATGTTTATGAGGTCTTGGAATAATGTTTTATTATTTGCAATGTTGTCCAATGTGTTGGACATGTTCCTGGATTCATTCTCATCAACTGTGCTTGCATTTATGTCAACCATATGAGTCAACCCTTGTTCCCTTTCAAGCATTTGTTGAGCCTTCCTTGCTTCCTTTTCCTGTCTTGAGATTTGTTTTTGTTGCTCCTTCTCTTGCCTTTCTCTCTCTCTTTCAAGCCTTTCATCTGCTCGACGTTGTGCTGCAATAGCCCTTGCTGCCTTCTTCTCCTTGGCTTGATCTTTTTTTTTTCTGTTTTAATTCCTGAATTTCCATTTTCTTATTTTCAGACTCAACAAGGAGCTTTATATAGTCTTCAGAGGTGAGTAACTGTGAACTTCGCCCCAAACGAAGACTACTGGTTGTTCCTTGCTTCTTTTTCATTGACACTCTTTCTACTAGTAGCTTTAAGAACCGCCCAAGTAACTTCTCCCTCCCTCCCACCTGCATGTCATTGCTTGGCACTTCAGTATCCGTGGCACTTGATTGAACTATATTGTTTTCTTCATCTGCTACCTCATTATGTCCTCCATCTTCTTCCATTGATCTATTGTCCACAAAAAAATGAACAATTTCACTATTCAATTCAGCCACTTGTGAAGGCATGTTCATGCTTTGTTCATTGGTTCTTGAGACACTATGGGCGTTCAAATTAATCATGTTTTATGCCAGCCATGATGGTGGGTTTACTTGGCTAGGCAATGACAATTGGTCATTTTCAATTTCATGCCCAATATCAGCAATTTCATTTTCTGCATTAACAATATCAGCATTTTCATTTTGAACTAAATATGCATTAACAATATCAGCAATTTCTGTTTCAACAAAATCTGCATTCTCAACTGCATGTTCAACAGTGTTGCCATCAATTTGCTGACAAGTATACTGTGTTTCACATACCTGCTCATCATCATCAGCATATAACTATCCTTGAGAGAGGGAAATTATATTATCAGCTGCAACCACATCATCATGTTAATTTACTTCTTCTTCCACTTCCTGTCTTTCTTCTTGACCATCCACATGGAAAGCTTGGCTACAAGCAGTATCATGCATAAGAGCATCATAATTTAGTGGCCATATTCCTGTCCTTCTAAAGCCAGCCTTGATATTTGATGGTGTCAGAGCCCTTTTAAAAGCCTTACTTGCAAGCTTTGCTAACTCTAACCTTTTGACCTCAACCCCTGGATTCTTTGCCATCCATGCAGCACGTTCTGACCTGAAATAATTTTTGAAAGGGCCAAACACACTAACATCAAGTGGCTGCAATCTGTGAGTGGTATGAGCGGGCAATGTTAAAAGGTCAATGCCCAAATTGTATGCTTCCTCAATTCTTTGTAGAGCCATGTGGCTTCCATGACCATCTAATATCAACAGGTGTCTGTTATTAGGTGAGACACCACCTGGCACAGATGCAGCAAAGTGGCAAAGCCAATTTAAAAATAGCTCTTTAGTTATCCATGCATGGGGATGTGCAGCCATGCATGCTCCAGGTTCACAGTTTTGTATATAATTTTTCAACTGATTTTTACCTTTGAAAAGATAAAATCCTGGGATTGAAGCACCAATTGCATTGACACAACATAAAATGGTTATCCATTCCTTGCTCTTAGGCAAAATCTTTGGCACGTTTCGGCTACCTCTTTTCGCAATTACCCTCATGCCACAATTCCTTCCCGCCTGTAAACCTGTTTCATCACAGTTCCATATATGGTCTGCAACATAAGAATGTTTATCATATGCACTAGAAAGAGTGTCATAGAACTTACATACAATTGTAGGGCGCAAATTTAATGCTCTGTCTCTGTCAAGGCCCTCAGCTGTACACAATACAAGGTCTGGATGCCTTTTTTTAAACCCAAACCACCATGATTTACCAGGAAACCCATCTTTGAATGGGTTTGGCCTCCCTTGACAGATTTGAGCAACTGTAGATTTGAGTTGTATCAACTCTAGCCCATGTCCCAATTGGGCTATTTCTTTACACCACTCAACCACCTCGGCCTCCTCCTCTTCAGTCATAGCTGTAACAGGCCCTCTACGTTTGGTGTGAGTCAGCCCATTTATCCAATAATGTATTGATGAAGGGGGAATAGTATGCTTCTTTGCAGATGCCCGAACAGAATATCCATTGAACTCTATGTCGTCAATTGCAGCTAACATTTCTTCTTTTGTCCAACCTCTTATAGCGCGGATCTTTTTAGTCGAAGTTGCACCTTGGACTGTGGTTGACGGTGGCTCTGTGGCTGATGGTGCCACAACATCAGCTTCAGCCACATGCTCATCGTCAACAACATTTCTTGGAGCATTGGTGACATTGACATCACCTGTTCTTTCTTCATCTGATGAGGTGCATCGCAGTTGGGCACCCCTGGTCACTCTTCTGCCACTTCTCCTTGTGCGAGCGACATAACTCACTCTTGCCATGGATGCAACTACCTGTAGGCTGCAAAAGCACCAATTGCAAGCTGTTATTCATAATTGAAAAGAAGGATTGTTTTCATATGATGAATACAGCGTCTATGCATAGAAATTGCAGATATATATGTTAATTTCAAATGCTACAGCTTCTATTTTCAGCTACTGTAGATATATATGTTAACTTCAAATGCTACAGCTTCTGTGCTCAACTCCCTATTGCAGATTTGCAGATTTGTTTTCAGCGACCTATTTATTCAAGGTTTTGTAATTTCTAGCAGCCTATTTATTTTAATTCCAATCGGTCACTCAGAGATTGATCTATAGTTGATAGTAACCAGGTTATGTATGAACTGGCAAGAGTGATTGTATGAAGTGGAAAGAGTGATTGAAAAAGTTTCATTCTGTTATAAAAAAATACAATACCAGTAATGAAGGCTTCAGTGATATGAAATGGTTTGAGTTTATTTTTCTGAATCCATCTTATTGAATTTTTTTTTTAAGATTTAGATTACAAATAGAATACAATTGTGATTTGAAATGGTTTAAGTTTTTTCTTTAAGATATCTTATATTCAAAAAAAAAAAAAAAATCATGTCAAACATATGGAAGCATTGAATCAAATCAAACTATCAGGTGTGATTCATCTTCAAAATAAATGAATAATCATTGAAAACCTAAACATGAAATTTTAAATAGGATAAATCTAGGAAAAAAAACTTGAAAAATACAGTACTTTTTACTTGCAAGAAATTCCAATCCTGCCCTCTGTTGGAGTACCTGACTTCTGAGCCAAACTTTACACGGTGGATCTCCACTCAATTGTAATATTTTCCAAGGTCATTGTTGTCTTAGCTATATAAATTCATACAGATACCATGACTGTATTTGGAAACAAGGAGCAACTTTCTTGGTATGGAGAGGTTTCAAAACATTTTGGAGGCTATAGACAGTTGCCAAAGGTACGAATTCAATTCTGTATATGTACACGCAGGGTGGGTTTTTCTACAAAAATTGTAGTGTTTTTTATCCAGTTTTCAATGAATAGCAAGCATATTATTATATTTTGAAAAATAATATTTTGGTTATTTCTTTGAAATTGATCCATGTTGAGTAAATAAGTTCTATGTTTACTCCTTTGGATCTTATTGGCATCCACATTTCTTTCGATTTTTCAATCTTTATGACAAATACGTTTAAGATCATGCGTTTAAACAGTACTACTGATCCCACTGTACAAACTAATGCTATTCTATTGTTATGGTTACACCTTATGAAAGCTGAGATGTGATTGATTACTAATTACACTATCTCTATAACTAAGATGTAACTCCATTGAATAAGCTGACCAATAGCTATACCACATATAAAAAACAGATAACTAGTCTGGAAACATCTAATCATGATTACTAGTTATGTTTACATAAGATATGATGTTGTATTATATGCAGAACATAGGGTACCTTCTCTATACATAAGCTATTATAGGAGGGGTTCAATTTCCATTGCTTAAGGTGATTAGTGACATATAAGGTACTACTATGATGCTATGTTTAAGCTTGATATACGTATTGATTACTAGTCTCTACTGTGCCTTATTAGTATAACTCTTATTGTATATAGATAGATAAATGGTATTACTACTAGAACACTGTTATCTCTGCTGTAACTAGTATTCCAAGTGAATCCATCATAACTAGTTAAAGCAGGTGATACTAATTATGGAAACACTATACGGGGCTTCTATCTTATGTATTCAGTATAAGTCTTGTTAACATGTAAGCAATAGATATGGGTGAATAAGCAAATAAAACTCTTCTACTAGCTCTATGTGATTAGATTGATTAGATGAATACTGGACACCTTGGTAAGAGCTTGTATTACCTGAAGTACTGTAGATATACTGTTGTAAACAAGATACCTTAGTTCAATGAACCTATAGCATTAAATAACATACCTTAGTTCATTAACGTGGATTTAGGTATTTCTGTGTTGCTCTTTCAATTTGTATCTATGAGTTTGGGACCTGTGTCTAATTTCCACAGAATTGTGATCCAGAACATTTAAGTTGTCTAGTATTATGGATGAATGTCAGAAATAACTGAAATAAAGACTCAGAAATCACTGAAAACTGAGACTCAGAAATGAAAATAAAAGTGTAAGAAAGCTGAAATAAAGACTGAAAAATTAAAATAAAATTGTAAGAAGGATGTAAACTAACCTGAATATACTGTAATAACAAGGGGATTTGAGAGATGGCTAGGGTTTTGTCTCGTTCTGTTGCCGCCCCCGCCGACTCTACTGCTCGGGCCTCTGAACCTGCTCAACGCCCCGCTGCTGTTCCAAATGGGAAGCTTAATGGGGAGACTCTCGTTACAGTCCTTTGCCTGGCGACGCCTCCGCATGGACTGTACGCCTCATCTCTGGTGGTCGAAGCTCTTTCAATGGGCACGCTATTTGCTGAGCCCAAGGACGACGCAGACCCCTCTATTGCCAAGATCCACGGCGTCTACCCACCGGTGCCTACGGAGGCCTCCATTTATTTCAAAGGAGTCTCTCAGCCCCGAAGTCTTTCTGCAATCTTCGAACAGGCAGTTTCTGCAGGCTTCATCATAAGCTCTGTCTCCGCCTCTGTTTGCAACTTCTGGCAGATGCGTCCCTTGGATCGGCACCTGTGGACTGCAGTGGAGTTTTTGGCTGGCGAATACCTTCCCGCTTCCCCCTCCATACCTCGGCTGGGCCAGGAGTTACTGGGTCTCCTGCGAACCTTCCCCCTTTTTTCTCAGAGCTGTATTAAAAAGATGGGTCCTAATGACAGCGCTGCCTTAATGCAGATCCAGCATTTGTCTACACGAGCTTCCCACCCTCAAAGACTTTCTTTGCAGAGGTATGGAGATGTACGCAAGAGCAGATCCGCCCCTCGCTGCTGCGTTGACTCTGCCATAAAAAAGCACCCTACCACTTTTCAGATCCAACTCCGGATGCTCTCTGGCAAAACTCTTTTGCTTTGGGTTTCTTCTACAGATCTGATACAGAATCTGAAGCTCAATCTGGAACGACGGACTGGGATTCCTTCAACTCTCCAGAGAATTCTTTTCCAAGGTAAACATCTTGAGGATCTTCTTCCCCTCTCTGCTTACAACATTATCAGAAATGATTCCTTAGTGTTTACCCTCCGTTTGAGAGGAGGGGCAGTGGGACAATCTTCTTCAGCCCCTCCCCTCTCTTACAAAAAAGCTGTATCTTCTCAGAACCCCAAACCCCCTGCAGCCCCCAAACCCCAGCCTTTTCTGGTTGACAAACTGGATGAAGTTCCTTCTATTGAGATCCCTTTGCCAGTTCTCGCAGATGATCTTCAAAAATATGCAGATAGAGCCATCATTTGCAGATTTAATGGACTCTGGCCGCGAACAACGGATCTCTTTGATTGGATCCACGAAAACTGGACTAGCAAATGCCAGGTCAATTGCTGCTCACGAGGATTCTTCATAGTATTGTTCAATCACTCCAAGCATTATGAGCAGGCCTTACAGCAAGGTCCCTGGTTTTTTGGAAACGCTGGGCTCTTCTTAACCCCATGGTTCCCGGACTTCGACCCTGCTACAGCTACCATCACTAGAACTCCTGTTTGGATCAGGCTTCCCAACCTACCTATCCATCTTTGGCATCTGGATGTGTTTAGGCGCATGGGCGATACCTTGGGACGCTTTCTCACTGCAGATTTTGAAAGGGCACTTCAGAGCCTCTACACATATGCCAGAATATGCGTGGAGGTTGATATCAGCAAAGGCTTGCCTGATCAATTTATCATCAAGGTCGGCGACTTTGTTTGGACTCAGATCCTAGACTATGAGAACACTGCATTCCGCTGCCGTCACTGCCACCAAGCAGGGCATCTGCAGAACTCCTGCCCCACTCTTGCAGACAAGAAGACTAAAGGAAACCATGCAAAGTCCAATTCCAAAAAATGGACTCCCTGCTACCCGCCGCCTGCTGCAGATTCTACCTCCCCAAGCTCTGTTGATGATGGGAGTGACGCAGATTCAGATCTTGCTCCTCAGACTGAAAACTTGTCCGCGGATGTTCTCGAGCATCCCCCTGATACCACCGTCACTCAGAAGCGTAGCCATGAGTCCGCCTCCTCAGATTCAGATAAGGAAGCCCCTCTTTTGGAGAACTCCAGTCTTCAAATCGTCCCAGCACATTCTCACCAGGATGGTTGGGTTAAAGTCAACAAAAAGAAAGGGAAGAAATCTCGTGTGGAAAACTCTACCAATTCTGGATAGGAGTCGGTTCCTTCCTGCTTTCTAGTCTCTTCTTGCTGCTCCTCGCTTGTCTTTTTTCTCTCTCCGGTGACCGATGTTGATATCAAATCATTTCCGGTAGGCCGTGTCTTTGTTTCTCTTGATTGTACTTTCTTATGTACCATATTTTGCTTAATAGAATTAGTCCAACTTCAGAAAAAGAAAAAAAAAACCTGAATATACTGTGTTCTGTTTTGGGGTGTGTTCTGTCTGGGTTGTCTCCAAGGCTGGGTGTGTTTTGTGTTGGATTGTCTCCAAGGCTGGTGAATAGTTTGAAACTGAAAAATGTAACTTCAACAGTGGTTGAACTTCTTTTATAGTTTTTTGCAGTTGAATTTTATTGGTGACAATGATGGACATGGATTGCAATGGCTTCATTTTGCATGTGTAATCAGGATTGAATTTGATGTGATCTAATGGCTGAGAATTTGTTTTTGTTGATCCACGTGTTTGATCTGTTTTGATAGGAAATCATTTATTGAATTTATTGGGTGGGTGTCATTTATTGTACACAGTGGGTTTAAATGTTGTTATGGGGTGGGTGTCATTTATTGAACACAATGGGTTTAAATGTTGAATAACACAGCAGTTATGGTTGACATACATTTCTTTTTATTATGTGCAGTATTGATATTTACTTCTCATACACAGCATCAGAGCTGATCAGATGGGTTGAAGTGACTGGCTTTTTGTACTTATTGACTTGACCATTTTGGAAGGAGAAATGGTTTTATGAGTTTTCTAGTTTAAATGTTGGGATTTGTAATCTTGATACTTATTAAGCTATTTATGGACAATTGTGGGTTATTTATGGACACATGTGGGCCCAGTCAATGACTTGGGAAATTTTGAACATAATTTAATATATATTTGAACTTCATGTTATTTTATTATGTTTAATTATTGGTTGCATATATGTCTATTTTTGGTGGGTTGATGGGACCAGTACTATAACAATTACTGGTCCCTGCACAACATTAGACAACTCTCCCCTAG